>PVKV010003240.1:0-148544 GCA_004027835.1 Alouatta palliata
GGGCTTTCATTAATGTTGTTGCCATCACCTGCATGATCTCATGCCAGCAACATCTTTCTCCAAGCCTGAATAACTCTTACTCATCCCAAAAACCTCAACACCAATATTCCTCTTCTAAGAATCCTTTCTTGCCTCTTTCCAATTTGGATTAGTTGTTTGCCCTCCCAGCCTATATGGAGTAGGCGTCCACCTGCTCAACCTATATGCTCCCTTCACACCCCTATAGAATAATTGTCACTCTTTGTGAATACTGCTAGTTTTCTTGTCTGTGTTCAACACTAGATGGAGTGTCTTCCAAATGCAGGGATGGTGTCGGTCCTTTTCAATGTGATGTTCATTACTAGCAGGCTATAAACAGGGTGAGTAGACACTCAGCATTTCTTGAATGGATAAGTTCTCCTTCTGCAGAAATGTTGCCAAAGGTGTAGGTAAGACTCTTCCAGATTAAAGGCTAAGGAGCATTACCACTAAATTCATCATGTAAACCTGGGTTGGATCCTGGACCAGCAAAAGGCCATTCATGGGACAACTGGTAAAATCTGCATAAAATCTATGGATTAGACATGTGTTTTATCAATGTTAATTTCCTGATATTTCTCTCTGTACTCAGATGGCCTGGGAAATTAACATCTAGGAAATCTGGGCCAAAAGGTACATGGAAATTCTTTATGCTATTTTTCACCTTTTTTGTAAAGCATAAAATTATATAAAATTGAAATTTAAAAATATAGAAAAATAAAGGTATATATTAATTTAAAAGAATGAAAACTAACTGTAGGATTCACTCAGAACTCCATCATTTTATTAGTAAACTTATCACTAGTTTTCTTTTCCTTCTGCTTCTCCTTTTTCTATAAAAAGCAGGATCTGTATGGCAAGGTATGGGAGGGGCGCACTGCTGACAGCCTGCATGACAGGCACATGTGTGATGAGTCAGCCCCTGCACCCTGCTGGGTGCCACCAACCAGCCTAGCAGGTGACCCCGGAGCCCCCGATGGACAAGGTGGACCAGGCCAGCCCAACGCACAAGGCCAAGCACCTCCTGCTGGACGGGCTGGGCAAACGATTCCACTGGACTCAGGTAAACACCAGAACTGCTTCCTATCATGCTGAGGACAGCACCCGGATGTTCATGGGAATGGGTTTCACAGAGAAGACCCCCAGGAAGGAGAGAGCCAGCCCAACCCCGAGCTCCACCTCATCTTTCATCCTCAAGCCAAGACGGCTCGTCCTCCTCCTCGTCCTCAGGGTGCAGACAGACTGTCTGAGTCTCGGGGTTGGGGCCTTCCCTTCAGATGTCAGGAGTGCAGGAGGGGTTGCAGGTGAAACCCCAGGCCTAGTTCATCAGCCTGAGCCCCAAAGCTGGACAAACATCCCCTGCGGCAGCTGGCAGGCCTTCGCCCTCCAGGAACACAGCTGGTCCAGGCTGCCCTTCCTGTCCAAGCCTTGCAGACGTGGGAGCCATGTCACCACCTCCTCCTACAGCTGCAGAACCCCTGCACTCAGAGACAGGACACCCCACGTTTACCCACCCAAGCTCCAGGAGAAGGGCAGCCAGCCTTGGCTCAGGCATCTGGGCAACATGGTGAGCACTTTCCCACAGGGCTGCCCCCGGGGTTGTTTAAAAGCTAGTCTTTGGAATGAAATAAAATCTGCCCCCAGCGACTTCCACCTACAGATCAAAGTCTTACCCTATGGTAATTACACAGAATTGATTTGTTTTCTCTACCTTGTTGCAATCCTTTAAACATCTGGAGACAGTAACCGTTTTCCTCCAGCCTTTTTTTTTTTTTTTTTTTTTCCATATTAGACAGTCCTGTGGGATTGGACAGTTTTTCCACTCGTCTTCAAACAGCATGGTTTCTAGATCCCTCAGGATGTTATCACTGTCTCATATACTCACTTTCAAGGCTCTTTCTGTAATGAGATGGACAATGAGACTACAAGGTTCCAGACAAATTAGCCAGCACAGAGGACAGCAGGGCTATCACCTCCTCTGATCCTCACCCCCATTTCTGCATTAATGCAGCCCATCACGGCCTAGTTAGCAATGTGTGACACTGTTGCTTCCACTGAAGGTGCAAGACACCCAAACTCCAAAACATTCACTCTCTCATATTTGCACAATTAACTTTTGAATGCAAAGTAAATGTTATAGGTTAATCACTGCTAATATGATATCTGACTGTTAGTTTTGTCTCTGCAATTAACACAATTTCATAACTACTCCTAGGCCTCCCAAGAACATGGGAAGTCCCTCCTAATGACGTGCATGGTGGCTCCAAGCATGTTGCCTGGGACGGGAGAATGTGCAAAGAGAGAAAGCTCTGCAGGGCCCTGCCCATCTGATAATGCTCCCTTACTCCTGGGGAAGCCAAGCAGAGAAGACTCCAATGCCGTGGACCGTGGGTGAGGAGGTGAGGCGTTGTGAAGTGACGGTATGCTCTAGAGAGGGTGTGAGGGGATGTGAGGGGTGCTGGAGGAAAGGGGCATTCCTGGACATGTGTGCATTTGGAATCCAGTCAGGAACCAGCAGACCTATGGCCCTGGAGGGAGAATCCTGGCAGCCTAGACCCCTCCCCATGCTCACAGGAGTTAAGACAAAGGCATCACTTCTATAAAAAGAGAGAGGCAAGGAGATTGAATGTACACTTCACAGGGGATCTGATTTACTGCTCCTGAAAGAAATGCTGAACCTTTTTCATCCTGATGATATCCAGACTCCCGAGGGGCAGCAGTTCACTTCAGCGGTAGACAGTAATGTACATCTTCACTGCTCTGTGAGCCACAGTCCGCAAGAAGAAACCCCACCTAGGAGAAGGGCACCAAGAAAATGCTTCCTGCCGAGACAATGCATTAAATTTATCCCTTACAAACAGATCTCGACTGGGCTATTTCTGCCTCAGTGAACTGTCAGAAGGGAAGGCAATCCGGTGGATTTTCTTTCATCACATAAAGGAAGTCAGTAAAGCGGAGCACTAGGATTTTACTAGCAAATGCATCAGCAGAAATGGACACAAGGTAGCCTTGACCTCATGCAGGATTCCACAGATGTTAAAGTGTCTGTACAGATGAGTGGGGTCACCTGTGGCCAAGTGGTTCCATCATTAAACCATCCAAGGATTAGCACATGTCTAGTCTAAGGTTCATTGAAAGCAACTTCTGGGTGGTCACAGCAACAATTGGGAGTTTTGGGATACTTGTTGTGGTTCCAGGAGGTGTCTGTGTCTGTGGGCATGGATGATATTCTTTCATTTCATGTTGGTCCAAAGGCATGGTATTTGCTGAATGTTTCACATCACTTCTGCTTTGAAGTTGTGGCAATTTGTTGTTTCATTCAAGATGTTCATTTTCTCCCCCTCCTTTCTCTACTAGTTTTAGTTTATGATGTCAGTAGTATTCAAAGCATCAAACCATCAATCTCACTGTCTTGAAATTATTTTTAATCAAACAAAAAAATTATATTTACTATAAAACAAATGTATATTAATTAAAACTCTGAGGACAGCCTTAGTAGAGGTATAAATTTCAAACCAAACCAATCAGATAAAGAACCAACAAAAATTTAATAAATGGCAAAATGTGAGAAGAACATATACAATCATTGCTGATGGAGCATTTGCTTGGCACCATGCACTATTCTGAATACTTTATAAACATCAAGGAATCTAATTATTTCACAATTCTATGAGTTATGCATCTTAAAGACAAAACACTTAACCTATCGCCCCCTCCCCCCACCTGGAGAGAGAGGGAGCTGTAAGTGGGAGCAGCTGGGCGGCCCCTACCCCATGACCTGAGAGAGAGAAAGCTGAAAGAGGTTGACTGCCGGGTGCGGCTGGGCGGGTCCCTACCCTCCCCCACAAACCCCAGAGGGCTGAAGCTCTGACTCTAGTGGGTTGTGCAGCCAGTGCCACAATCTGAGAGGAACGCTGAATGATCCAGCCCAGTGGAGAAAGGGCACAACCCACGACTAGAGGGGTGGGACTGGGCTACATGTTTTAACAAAAAACACAGGAAGCCTATGTAGCAATGGGACGGCATTCTTGACAACCCAGCAGCGCCTACAGGTCAGCAGAAGAGGCAGGCCTAATCTCCCAGCATAAACAAATAAGACACAGGAAGCTTCCCTAGTAACCTGAAGGAGTCCCTAGAAACCAGTAGCGCCCCCACAGGCAGACAAGGGACCTCATCAAGCAACTCTGACACACAGCCAGGTAAATCCACAAAGATAGGAAAAAACCAGCACAAAAAAGGTGAAACTATCGAAGACCAGAACACCTCTTCTCCTTCAAGAGATCACAACACCTCAACAACACAAGATCACAACTTGACTGACAAGGAGTGCGAAGAATTGACGGAAACAAGATTCAGAAGGTGGATAATAACAAACTTTTCAGAGCTAAAGGAATACATTCTAACTCATGCAAAGAAACCAAAAACCTTGAAAAAAGGTTAGACAAAATGCTAACTAGAATAACCAGCTTAGAGAAAAACATAAATGACTTGATGGAGTTGAAGAACACAGCACGAGAACTACGTGAAGCAAACACAAGTTTTAATGGCCAAATCAATCAAGCAGAACAAAGGATATCAGAGACTGAAGATCAACTCAATGAAATAAAAAGAGAAGGAAATACAAGAGAAAAAAGAGTGAAAAGAAATGAACAAAGCCTCCAAGAAATATGGGATTATGTGAAAAAACCTAATCTATGCTTGATCAGTGTACCTGAATACGAAGAGGAGAATGAATCCAAGCTGGAAAACGCACTCCAGGATATTATCCAGGAGAACTTCCCAAGCCTAGCAAGGCAGTCCAAATTTCAAATTCAAGAAATACAGAGAACTCCACAAAGATATTCCTCAAGAAGAGCAACCGCAAGGCACATAATTGTCAGATTCACCAGGGTCAAAATGAAGGAAAGAATGCTAAGGGCAGCCAGAGAGAAAGGTCAGGTCACCTGCAGAGGGAAGCCAATCAGACTCACAGCAGATCTCTCAGCAGAAACTCTACAAGCCAGAAGAGAGTGGAGGCCAATATTCAACATCCTTAAAGAAAAGAACTTTCAACCCAGAATCTCATGTCCAGCCAAACTAAGCTTCATATGTGAAGGAGAAATAAAATCCTTTACAGACAAGCAAGACTGAAAGATTTTGTCACCACCAGAACTGCCCTACAGGAGCTCCTGAAAGAAACACTAAGCATGGAAAGGAACAAGTGCCAGTCACTGCAAAAGCGAACCGGTTGGCAAAGACCAAAAATGCAATGAAGAAAATGAGTCAACTAATGAGAAAGAAAACCAGCCAGTAACAAAATGGCAGGATCAAATTCACACATAACAATATTAACACTGAATGTAAATGTCTTAAATGCCCCAATCAAAAGACACAGACTGGCAAACTGGATAAAAAGTCAGAACCCATCGGTGTGCTGTATTCAAGAAACCCATCTCACATACAAAGACACACATAGACTCAAAATAAAGGAATGGAAGAAGATTTACCAAGCAAATGAAGAACAAAAAAAAGCACGGGTTGCAATCCTAGTCTCTCATAAAATGGACTTCAAACCAACAAAGATCAAAAGAGACGAAGAAGGACATTACATAACGGTAAAAGGATCAACCCAACAGGAAGAGCTAACTATCCTAAGTATATACGCCCCCAACACAGGAGCACCCAGATACATAAAGCAAGTTCTTAATGACCTAAAACAAGATTTAGACTCCCACACAATAATGGTGGGAGACTTCAATATGCCACTGTCAATATTAGACAGATCAATGAGACAGAAAATTAGCAAGGATATCCAGGACTTGAATGCAGAGCAGGACCAAGCGGATCTAATAGACATATACAGAATGCTCCATCCCAAATCCACAGAATATACATTTTTCTCAGCACCACATTGCACTTACTCTAAAATTGACCACATCATTGGAAACAAATCACTCCTCAGCAACTGCGAAAGAACAGAAATCATAACAAACAGTCTATCAGACCACAGCGCAATCAGACTAGAACTCAGGATCAAGAAACACACTCAAACCCACACAACCACTTGGAAACTGAACAGCCTGCTACTGAATGTTGACTGGAAAAACAATGAAATGAAGGCAGAAATAAAGATGTTCTTTGAAACCAAGCAAAATGAAGACACAACTTACCAGAATCTCTGGGACACCTTTAAAGCAGTATTGAGAGGGAAATTTATAGCAATAAATACCAACCAGAGAAGAGAGGAAAGATCCAAAATTGACACCCTGTAATCAAAATTGAAAGAACTAGAGGAGCAAGATCAAAAAAACTCAAAAGCTAGCAGAAGACAAGAGATAACTAAGATCAGAACAGAACTGAAGGAGATAGAGACACAGAAAACCCTTCAAAAAATCAATAACTCCAGGAGCTGGTTTTTTGAAAAAATGAACAAAATAGACAGACCACTAGCCAGATTAATAAAAAAGAAAAGGGAGAAGAATCAAATAGATGCAATGAAAAATAATAAAGGGGATATCACCACTGATCCCACAGAAATACAAGCTACCATCAGAGATTACTACAAACAGCTCTACTCACATAAACCAGTAAACCAGGAAGAAATGGATAAATTCCTAAACACTTATACTCTACCAAAACTAAACCAGGAGGAAGCTGAAACCCTAAGTAGACCAATAACAAGGGCTGAAGTAGAGGCAGTAATCAATAGCCTACCAACCAAAAAAAGCCCAGGTCCAGATGGGTTCACAGCTGAATTCTACAAGACGTACAAAGAGGAGCTGGTTCCATTCCTTCTGAAACTGTATCAAACAATACAAAAGGAGGGAATCCTACCTAACTCATTTTATGAGACCAACATCATCCTGATACCAAAACTAGGCAGAGACTCAACTAAAAAAGAAAACTTCAGGCCAATATCCATGATGAACATCGACACAAAAATCTTCAACAAAATACTGGCAAACAGATTGCAACAGCACATTAAAAAGCTTATCCATCACGACCAAATAGGCTTCATCCCGGGGATGCAAGGTTGGTTCAACACACGCAAATCCATAAATGTAATCCATCACATAAATGGAACCAAAGACAAAAACCACATGATTATCTCAATTGATGCAGAGAAGGCCTTTGACAAAATTCAACAGCCCTTCATGCTAAAAACTCTCAATAAACTAGGTATTGATGGAACATATCATAAAATGATAAAAGCTATATATGACAAACCTACAGACAATATCATACTGAATGGGCAAAACCTGGAAGAATTCCTTTTGAAATCAGGCACTAGACAAGGATGCCCTCTCTCACCACTCCTATTCAACATAGTATTGGAAGTTCTAGCCAGAGCAATCAGGCAAGAAAAAGAAATAAAGGGTATTCAATTAGGAAAGGAGGAAGTCAAACTGTCTCTATTTGCAGATGACATGATTGTATATCTAAAAGACCCCATTGTCTCAGCCCAAAATCTTCTCAAACTGATAAGCAGCTTCAGCAAATCTCAGGATATAAAATCAATGTACAAAAATCACAAGCATTCCTATATACCAATAACAGACAGAGAGCCAAATCAAGAGCGATTCCCATTGACAATTGCTACAAAGAGAATAAAATACCTAGGAATACAACTAACAAAGGATGTAAAGGACTTCTTCAAGGAGAACTACAAACCACTGCTGAACGAAACAAGAGAGGACACAAACAGATGCATGGTTAGGAATAATCAATATTGTGAAAATGGCCATACTGCCCAAAGTAATCTATGGATTCAATGCTATCCCCATCAAGCTACCAATGACCTTCATCACAGAACTGCAAAAAAACCACTTTAAACTTCCTGTGGAATCACAAAAGACCCTGCATAGCCAAGATAATCCTAAGCAAAAAGAACAAAGTCGGAGGCGTCACACTGCCAGACTTCAAACTATACTACAAGGCTACAGTAATCAAAACAGCATGGTACTGGTACCAAAACAGAGACATAGACCAGTGGAACAGAACAGAGACCCCAGAAGAAACACCACACATCTACAACCATCTGATCTTTGACAAACCCAGCAAAAACAAGCAGTGGGGAAAGGACTCCATGTTTAATAAATGGTGTTGGGAAAACTGGCTAGAAATGTGCAGAAAGCAGAAACTGGACCCTTACCTGTCACCTTACATTAAAATCAACTCCAGATGGATCAAAGATTTAAACATAAAACCTAACACCATAAAAACACTAGAAGAAAACATAGGCAAAACCATCCAGGACATAGGCATAGGCAAGGACTTCATGACTAAAACACCAAAAGCAATGGCAATAAAAGCCAGGATAGACAAATGGGATCTAATTAAACTCCAGAGCTTCTGTACAGCAAAAGAAACCATCATTAGAGTGAATCGGCAACCAACAGAATGGGGAAAAAAATTTTGCAATCTACCCATCTGACAAAGGGCTAATATCCAGAATATACAAAGAACTAAAACAGATATATAAGAAAAATCAAACAAGCCCATTCAAAAGTGGGCAAAGGATATGAACAGACACTTTTCAAAAAAGGACATATATGAGGACAACAAACATATGAAAAAATGCTCATCATCACTGGTCATTAGAGAAATGCAAATCAAAACCACACTGAGATATCATCTCACGCCAGTTAGAATGGCGATCATTAAAAAATCTGGAGACAACAGATGCTGGAGGAGATGTGGAGAAATAGGAACACTCTTACACAGTTGGTGGGAGTGTAAATTAGTTCAACCATTGTGGAAGATAGTGTGGCGATTTCTCAAGGATCTAGAAATAGAAATTCCATTTGACCCATCAATCCCACTATTGGGTATATACCCAAAGAACTATAAGTCGTTCTACTATAAAGACACATGCACATGAATGTTCATTGCAGCCATGTGTACAATAGCAAAGACCTGGAACCAACCCAAATGCCTATCAATAATAGACTGGACAAAGAAAATGTGGTACATATACACCATAGAATACTACACAGCCATAAAAAACGATGAGTTCGTGTCCTTTGTAGGGACTTGGATGAATCTGGAAACCATCATTCTCAGCAAAATGACCCAAGAACAGAAAGCCAAGCACCGTATATTCTCACTCATAGGTGGATGTTGAACAACGAGAACACGTGGACTCAGGGAGAGGAGCATCACACACAGGTGACAGTAGCGGGGGGTAGGGGAGAGACAACAGGGGGTGGGGAAGGATAACATGGGGAGAAATGCCAGATATGTATACACCAAAATAAAATAAATTTAAAAAAAGAAGAAATTTCTTTTGACTATGGTTTTAAACACATTCTATAAATTGTGATATATAGTTTTCTTATTGTCATACATTTCTAAATGGTCTTTTCTTTTTGTCTTTTGTATGCTTTAAATCCTTTTATTCCAATATTGCAATAGTATTTCTTAAAATCCTAATTTTTATGTAATATTTTTATTGCTTTAAGTTATTAAATTTTAGTTTTATTGCATGGAAAAAAAAGACAAAACACTTAGATGCAGAAAGATTAAGTGGTGGCCTTTCTAGTAACTTTAAGAACTAGATTTTGAATGCAAAACCCACACCCTTAACTACTGTACTATTTCTTTCTTGACATAAAGTTTATTAAATGGAAGTCAAAAAATTAGAGTGATTGCATAAATAATTCCAAATATATCACTGATTATAATGACTATTACTGGGCTAAATTTCCCCTTTGACAAGCAAATTACGTCAAATTAAATGTATTGTTTACTTAATACAAAAATGTCACATACAAACACATCCAGGATTGAAATTAAAAGAGATAACAGTATCACAGTTGCCACAGAGGTCTGCTAGTCTCCCGCTTCTCATTTTCTAGAGAGGTAAGGAGGCCACTCCAGCCATTGACTGGTCCCCCTTTGCACTCCCTCACATACAAGTCTCTATTCAGAAGGGAATTCTCTGACCCAGGGAACGCAGGGAAAGGTGACTTCTAATGGAGTCTCGTGACCCTGTTTCTGAGTTTCCCACATTAAAAAGTGAGCAGGGAGGGCATGTTCTACCTTCTCCTGCAGCTTCCATGACCTGCCTGCGCTCTGTCATTGCACGGCTGGGTGCATTGCTGCCTCTGGGAGGCCACACTGGTGCTCTTCTCGTGCTCCTCGCTCCCAGGCTTTGGCTGGTTGAACACCTTAGTTATCCAGTCTGCAGGACCAAGAATCTCCAACTCAGTGAAAAAGGAAAAGGAAAAGGAAATTCCATTTTTCCCTTAAGCACAGGACTACTTTTCCATAATAAAGCCACTTCTGTTCTTAGGACTCATCCTGCTCTGATCTCAGTTGATTAAGAACCCAAAGGAGATGTGCAAGTATTTACCTCCCTCCAAAAACTGGATGGGATTTTAACAAACATGTCAGAAATTGAAAGAAGCAAGAGCACAAAAGACCGAGGGTGTAAATAATAAAATTAACCAACTTGATTGTATAGCTAGAGACAGAAAACAGACAAAGATATGGAGACGTCATTTCCACCAAAAACAATAAATAATGAATAAAAAGTTTTATAAAATTCTCCTGTGTACAGTACTCCCTCTTTATCCCCAGGAGATTTGTTCCAAGACCCCCAGCAGCTGCCAGAAACTTTGGATATCACCAAGCGCTATATACTGCTTTCTCCTGTACATACACCGCTATGATGAAGTTTCATGTAGACATCCGGCACAGTAAGAGATTAACAATAACTAATAGTAAAGCAGAATAACTATAATAATATACTTATGAAAGTTATGCCAATGTAATCTCCCCCCCAAAATATCTTACTGTACGGTACTCACCCTTCTTGTGATCTGTCAATCTCATCGTCAGAACAATTACTAAGTGACCAATGGGCAAGTTGTGCATAGGCAGTGTGGATACCTGGACAAAGGGATGATTCACCTCCCGAGTGAGACAGCAGCAGAATGGCACCGGGTTTCATTGTACTACTCAGAACGCATGCCGCTTAAAACTTACGCATTCTTTATTTCTGGGAGTTTCCATGTAATATTTTTGAACACCTGTTCATTGGGGTAACTACAACTAGGGAAAGCAAAACGGCATGTGAGTGGGGACTACTGCACTTTGCTACCAATAAAGTTTTAATTTTGAAAGAGGAAAAATGACAACTCCATATGTAGAATAACCCAGAAACTGAGAATAAAAGAATAGCCTCTCTTCCCCAAATGAGGTTAACATTTAAAAATACAAAACAACTTCAAAATAATATTTAGATTTAAAAAGAAATCAAAGGTTAAAAGGCGATTTAAAAGGAAATGTAATTCAGAACATTATCTATCGAAACCTGTATGTCCAAAAAAGTGTTCTAAGGAGCATTTATAGTCTCAAATGCATTGGCTTTAAAATATACTGAATATAAACTAAAATACTGTAATAAAGTAGCATTCTATTTCAGAAGAACTCCAAAGCAAACAAAAAAATTTTTTTAACAGAGGCAAAAATGTATTAAGTTAAAATACGGTTAATGAAATAAGAATGATTATTAAATAAGAATGAAATAAACTATCCAGAGTTCTCTCTGAATGGAGGGCTCACACCTACCTGACCGTTTGCTGGAGTAATCTCTGAGCTGCAGTCTCCACTTGCCTGGTGCCCCACAGGTGCTCTCTCTGAAGCTGGAGAGTTCAGACCCACCTAACGCATCACAGTGCCTCAGTGGTGGTGAACACACGACCTCAGAAGCCTCTCAGCCCATCTTTCCCCATCTTTACTCAGAAAGTTGTTTCTCAGTTGAGCCACACTCTGACAGTTCCTAACCCTAGTCAAGTAAGGAGAGAAGATACATGTGTCAGGCAGAAGGGGCCTCTCTCCTTGGTGAGAATGCACCACCAGGGCCCTCAGACTGTACCCACTGCAGGGAGACAAAAGCAGGGAGGAGGGCCAGAGGAGAGAGTTGCCCTTAGGGACTTCCAGGTGCCTGGTCAGCTCCCCTGGCATGGAGCAGTGACAGCCACCCCCTAAGACACCCTGGGCAGAGCTACTAACCTCGACTCCTCCTGCCTGCACCGTGTGGAGGGAGCAGCTGGTCGTGCACTGAGTCCAAGGAGAAGGTCTGGCCTCCTCCCCTGAGAGGAGGAAGGAAGGCAACAACCAGGAACAGGGAGGACTGGGGCTTCTCTAGGAGACCAGACCCTCACAGGAAAGAGAAGCTCCACAGACATGGAGGCTGGTCGAGCTTTGACCATTGGGCAGTGGTATGGACTGAGCTGTGTCTCCCCCAAAATCCAAGTGTTGAAGCCTTAACCCCAGTATAACTGTTTGCAGACAGGGCCTTTAAAGAGGTAAATAAGGTTAAATGCAGTCCTAAGGGTGAGGCCCTGATCCAGCAGGACTGCTCTCCTACAAGAAAAGGAAAAGACATGAGAAGTACACACAAAGGGAAATCCACATGAGGACACAGTGAGAAGGCGGCCGATGCAAGTTCAGAAGAGAGTCCTCACCAGAAACCAACCCTGCTGCCACCTTGACCTTGGACTTCAGGACTGTGAGAAAATGATTTTCTGTTGTTTAAGCCGCCCAGTCTGTGGTACTTTGCTACAGCAGCCCAAGCTAACTAATACAGGGAGAAAAAGTAAATAAATCGCAAACAAAACATAGCCAAATATATTGGAATATCCAAGATTTTTCTTTTTACATACTATATGTTAATAAAAGAGAGAGTAAAAATGTAAAGACAAGTGTTGGCTTTTTTATTTTAAGTAGTGCTTAGCAAATTTAAAACGGTATAAATGTTGAAGACCATCACACGCATCCCTTCATCTGACACCCTTCATGTGACACCTCAGGTCACAGCATCTGTCTAGACCTGCAAGGCCCATCCCATTCAACAAATGTTTGAGCAAATATTTGACGGCAGGTCTTGCAGAACATACGTGTGAGAGGAAAGGGCTGACCCAGGGTGATGCCACAGAGATGAGCAGCAGGGATCCAGCTCAGCACTCTCCTTTCCAGGCAGAGCCGTGTCCTCCCATGAGTGTGTCAGGGCAGAAGCCACGGAGTCCACGTGGGGTCCCTCTAGAATCTGCACCTGTGAAAACAACTGCACCTCCCTCATTCTCCACGTGCCTGTCGTGGCCTGGCTCTCTTGCCAGGGGTCGGGGGAGCTGCCCAGAGGCGGCCCTTCAACACAAGAGCAGCAGGAGGCAAGCAGGAAACCCAAGGAACCGCTCCCTGAGGAGGAGAAGCCCCAAGGGGTTGTGAGGGGCCAGTGTCAGCTTGGCCTCAGAGATCCCAGCAAGGGTACAGAGGAGCACAGTGCCGTTGCCCCCCCAGCTCAGGCGCTCTCCCTGCTGCCTGGCCCAGCTGCCCAGCCCCTTTATCACTGGTCACATGATTCTTTCACAAAACAAGTGAGCAAGGCATGGTTGTATGAATTTCCAGCTCCCCACCCACCAGCCTGGGCAGGTCACAGCGTCTGTCTGAAGCTCCATTGCTCATCCCATTCAACAACTATTTGAGCAATTATTTGATGGCAGTTGCAGAACATAACGGCTTATACAACACGAAGCACATATGTTTCATTTGCAATTGCAGCACCTCTTACACGCATGTAAAAAGTATCTCAATTAAACAGATGAGTGTTAATACTCAAAGACGAGGAAACACATTCTCTACATTGTAGATGGTGTTTACGTCTGCAAAGGGAATTTGGATTGGGAGGATGAATGGATATTAGAGCTTGGGATCCACAGCCAGACCAACACAGGCTTTCGGTGGCTGGGAAGAGAATCAGGCGCCCTAAACTTCAGGGTCTCCAGCACTGGGTTTGGGGTTCCTGATCAGGATCCTGAAGCCCCACACGCTTGACAGCCTTGCAGGCAACACCGAGGGGGGCTCAGGCCTCTGTAAATATCTGTTCTTTCTGCACACAGTCTCTGCAGGAAGGGATGGGGCTGCATTTTGCTGCTAAAGCCTCTTCCTCTGTAAGCTGGATATTAAGAGATGGAGTCCAGCTAGATAAATAAACCAAGTCCCTGAGGCGAGACCCTTGCCGCCCCCGTAGACTGGAGAAGGTTCCCATAGATGGACTCTGCGCCAGCAGCTGAGGGGCCTCCTCATGTTTCAGGATTCGGGGGAGGAGGGGCCATGAGGAGCTGTGGCTCACATCCCAAACCCCACTCCTCACTGGGCTAACACCGCTGGGCCTGGGGATCCTCGTGTGCAGAGGAGGACGGACGTGTGCTGGCAGCTGGCTGGAACCTGGAAAATGCAGAGGAGAGGGGAGGGCCTGTGGGAACCCTAAAGGCCCCAAGGAGAGGCCACGGGAAGGCCAAAGGCCAGCTCTGTTTATTCCCGGGCACACCAAGCCCCTGGGGCACAAGGCCTGTCAGGCTCAGTAAAAGACAAGCGCAATGATTCTCTGGTCTCCTGGCTGTCTAATGGGGGAAAGGAGTTGGAAAAAGAAGGGCCATCATATTTTAAAATTATAAAAAGGGACGGCCACATGCATTGTTAGATGCCTATGTCATTGTCACTTAAGGTATTATGGGGACAGGTGGCAAGACAAGCACCCTGTAATAATGAGCTCCAACCCCTGTTCTCCTGCTCTCCTTAGGGGACCTGCGCTCTGCCTAGTGGTCAGGCAAACAGCGTTGGTCCACAGACCCAGGAGGAAGAAGTCACTGGCTCTGTGAGGATCAACAGAAACCAAGCAGCCATCCCATTGCACTGCCCAGGATCCTGGTGGGCACCACACATTTGGAAATATTATTAGGGGAAGGGGGCAGAAGTCAAAAGGGAGCAATAAAGCAAGTAAGAGTGTCTGTCCAAAAGTCACCAACAGCAGCTTACAAATCCTGTTGACAGGTGCTGTTGCCTTGACGCTCGCGCAGGGGTCCTCACACTTCAGTGCAGCAAGCATCTTTCCACTGTGAGTCGTCAGGCCAGGCCAGCTCCATGTCCGGGTGTCTCAGCAGAGACGCTGCCCCCAGCTTGGGGGCTGGGGGATTTCACACCACTCCCTCAGCCTGCCCCACATGTGAAGGCAGGGCCTGCGTGCAGTCCTCACCAGCAGCCTGCCTGGAGCACAGCGCCCCCAGTGAATGCTGGCTGGAGAGATTAGTACACTCATCATGCAGGACAAGAACATTCTCCCCATTTTTGGGCAAATAAACTGAGGTTTTGATTTTTTTTTAATTGGTAATTATAACAGTAAACTTGGAGTTGTTCCAGAGTTTCTGATTCTAAATCTCTCACACACTACGTTCTCAACGTTAAGCGAGACCCTAAGCTAGGGAGGAATGCCTTGATCGTTTTCAGCAGGCCCACTCGACAGTTGCCAGTGAAGGGATGTCCTGGTACTGGACTGAAGGAGAGACAACAAAAAAACGACCTCAAGGGGTGTCCACACCCCAGCACCCCTGCTCTCTCCACCACAGGAGCGTTCAGCATTTGCAAATGTGAGCGGAGAGCCTCAAGGTTTTGCCG
Source organism: Alouatta palliata (assembly GCA_004027835.1). NCBI lineage: Eukaryota > Metazoa > Chordata > Mammalia > Primates > Atelidae > Alouatta > Alouatta palliata. The sequence goes on from PVKV010003240.1 coordinate 15,457, forward strand.
AACTTGGAAAGCATCAGAGAAGAATCACTAATATCTCCGTTCACTATGTGCCAAGCACCCTTCGATACACATTGCAGGGTTAGAAAGATAAACCAAAGCACAGAAAAATTTTTAAAGAGTTTGAGAAAACAGGGATTCAACAATTAGGCAGCTCCAAAAAGGAAGTGGTTTGGGAGCTCCATCAAAAGAAAGAAGGAAGGAGATTTCTATAATACAAACAGGAAGTCACACAAAAGAAAATATTTAATTGATTATGAATATACATTTGCCTTATTGGGCCTATCTCATTGAAAAACCCCCAGTCACATACAGGCATACCTCGGAGACATTGCAGGTTCAGTGACAGATTACTGTCTGCAAATACTGCAAATATCACCATCAACTGTGTCACATAATGTCTTTTGTTTGCCACTGCATACCAAAGTTATATTATACTATATTAAGTGTACAATAGCATTACGTCTAAAAAAGCAATGTACACACCCTCATTCAAAAATACTTCATTGCTGAGAGATACTAAGGATTATCCCAGCCTTCAGAGACTCATAATCTTTTTGCTGGTGGAGGGTCTCTCCTTGATGTTGATGGTTCCTGACTGATCAGGGCACTGGTTGCTGAAGGTTGGGGTGGCCATGGCAATTTCATAAAATAAAACAACAGTGTGGCTTACGACATCTATCGGATCTTTCATGAAAGATTTCTCTGTAACATGTGATGCTGTTTGATAGTATTTTACCCACATTAGAACTTCTTTCAAAATTGAAGTCAGTCCTCTCAGGCTCTCCCACTACTTTATTGTAATATACATTTATAGTATGATTAATTCATTGTTGTCATTTCACAATGTTCACAGCACTTTCACCTGAAATAGATCCCATCTCAAGTTACCACTATCTTTAGTCACCTGTAAGAAGCAACTCCTCATCTGTTCAAGATTTATTATGAGATTGTAGCAATTCAGCTGCATCTTCAGGCTCCACTTCTGATTCTAGTTCCTTTGCTGTTTCCACCATATCTGCAGTGCATTCTCCGCTGAAGCCTCGAATCCCTCACAGTCATCTCCAAGGGCTGGAATCGACTTCTTTCAAACGCCTGTTTATGTTGATATTTTGACCTCCTCTCATGAATCATGAATGTTCTTAATGGCATCTAGAATGGTAAATTATTTCCAGAAGATTTTTTATTTATCCAGATCTATGAGAGGAATCACTATCTCTAACACCAATAGCCTTACAAAAGTTGTTCCTTAAATAATAAGACTTGAAAGTCAAAACTACTCCTTGATTCATGGGCTGCAGAATGGATGTTGTGTTAGCAACATGTACATTCATCTTGTACATTTCCATCTGCCCTCTTGGGTGACCAGGTGCCTTGGCAATGAGCAGTAATATTTTGAAAAGAATCTTTTTTTCTGAGCACTAGGCTTCACTTGTGTATTTAAAATATTCATTAAACCATGCTGTAAACAGATGTGCCATCATCCAGGCTTTGTTTTTCCAGAAAGAGGAGATTTAGCATAATTCTTAAGGACCCTAAGATTTTTTGGAATAATAAATGAGCATTGGTTTCAACTTCAAGTCGCCAGCTCCATTAGCGCCTAACAAGACAGTCAGCCTGTCATTTGAAGCTTTGAAGCTAGGCATTGACTTCTCTCTACCTATGAAAGCCCTAGATGGTATCTTCTTTCAACGGACGACTGTTTTATATATGCTGAAAATCTGTTGTTTAGTGTAACCACCTTCATCAATGACCTTAGCTAGATCTTCTGGATAATTTGCTGCAGCTTCTCCATCAGCTCTTGCTTCTTCACCTTCTACATTTATGTTACGGAGACAGCGTCTCTCCTTTAACCTCACCAACCAACCTATGCTAGCTTCCAACTTTTCTTCTGCAACTGTCTCACTCTCTCATCGTCCATAGAACTGAAGAGTTAGAACCTTGCTGTGGATTAGGCTTTGACTGTTTTGATCTTCTATTCAGACCACTTCGACTTTCTTTGTATCAGCAATAAGGCTGTTTCATTTCCTTATCATTCATGCGTTCACTGAATGCATGATTGATGATTTTCTCTAAGAAATTAATTTTCTTGAGAAAGTTTCTTTTGCATTGACAACTTGACTGTTTAGTGCACAAGGCTTAGCTTTCAGCCTGTCTTCACTTTTGACATGCCTTCCTCAATAAGGTTAATTGTTTCTAGCTTTTGGTTGAAAGTGGGAGATGTGGACCCTCCCTTTCACTTGAACACTTAGAAGTCACTGAAGGACTATTAATTGTCCGTATTTCAACATGTTGTGTCTCAGGAAAAGGGAGGCCTGAAGAGAGGGAAAGAGAGGGAGACAGACTCTGTTCAGTAAAGCAGTCAGAACACACACAACCTTATCCTCTAAGTTCACGGTCTCATGTGGGTATAATTTGTATCCCCCGCAAACAATTACAACAACAATATCAAAGATCACTGATCACAGGTCACTATAACAGACATAATAATCATGAAAGGGTTTGAAATATTGTGGGAATTACCAAAACATGACAACAAAGTGAGCACACGCTATTGGGAAAATGGTGCCGATGGGCTTGCTCAACAAAGAGTCGCCACAGACCTTCCATTTTTAAAAAAGCACAATATCTGTCAAGTTCCAAAAAGTGAAGTGCAATAAATCAGGGCATGCCTGCAATTATAAGCGAGCTGGCTGCTTCTGATTGGTTGAGATTATGTTCTGTTTTTCTTTAAAATAGATATTTACAAGAAATAGCTCAAGTTAAGTCTCTGAAATGTTTGCAAAGCAAGTGAGGTTAAGGTCACTTAGTAGGCTTAACAAGCTTTGCCTGCTCAGGGCTTCTTCAGGCCTGGCCTCCATGTTAACTGCAGCAGCTGCCTCTGAGACGGCCCCCGAAGATGCTCATTCAGTGTGAGAGTGAGTGGCTTCTGAGGCCATAGTATCACAGCCATTGCAGCTTCCCCTGCTCTCCTGGTGGCTTGCTTTTGGGGAAGCCAGCTGCTGTGCTGGGAGGACACTCAGAGGCCACTGGACCACCTGCCAGCCATGTGACTGAGCCACCATGGAAGAGAAGGCCACATGGTTGCAGCCACATCCCTGACCCACCAAAACCGTGAAAGGTCATCAATTGCTCCCAGTATTTTAAACCCACAACATTTGAAGTGATTTGTCATGTAGCAATAGATAATCAAAGCACATTAATAATTAATTTAATCATCACAAAAAACAAGAGTATGTATACTATCATCTTCAATAAATGAGGAAATGGGACATGGGGCAAACAGCCCAGTATACATTTGATAGAGCCAGGTTTGAATCCATCCAAGTATGTGGTGCTGCCTTTCTCACTGTACTATCCAAGACAGTGGACAAAATTCATTAAAACTTTTTTAAAATAAAACATTCAGTTCTCAGTTTGTGCTAGTCACATTTCAAGTGCTCAGTGTGGCCAGAGGAAGCCATATTGGAGAGCGAATATAGGACATTTCCATTGTTGCAGAACATTTGATCGTACAGTGCTGGTGTACAGCATGTGCTTTCAACCACTAAATGCATCATCTAAAAATAAATTGGAGATCCTTGCTTGCATTTACCAAGGGAATTACCAGTTGTGAGTTGGTCCCGGAGTGTAACGGGAGGGTACAGACAGCGGGCTCTAGGCATTTGAAGGTTCATTCCCCATTCTGGATACACCAGGTTGGAAGAAACTCAGACCTCACGGAGACCCTCAACCTCCTTTCTATCCTCTCTCAAGTTCCCTGGCATTTTTTTAATCATTCAGCAAGTTAAAACTCAGTATATTAAGACACCCCAGTGGTCCAGGAAGCTCGTCTCTCAGGCCCATCACCACTTGGTTTTATTGTACATTGATCACTCAGCACCCACATAGAAGACTTACCTGGCCCAGGCACACTGCTGGGCCATCCAGACACCAAGGAGAGTAAGATGCAGCCCCTTGTTTCATGGACCTCACAGTCCTCTGGGAGGTTCCTGCAAGGTGGTGCTGTGCTCTGCAGTAGAGGAATCTTGGAGGAGCTGTGGAAAGGCAGAGACTGAAACAAGAACATGCAGCTACTAGGGATGCTCAGGAAGGACACATGGAAAGATGCATTTGAAGTGGTAGGATGGGAAGTGATGGCCGGCAATGGCGAAGAAAGGCTGAGGCGCTGCCCACACAGGCAGTGCTCCAGAGAACACAGCTTGCTCCAGGAACAAGAAAGAGTCTGAGGGTGCCAGGATGATGAAGACAGAAAACAGGCTCTGCAGGGCCTCAAATGGAAGGAGAATGAAAAGAGGACGTGTTGCCTTTGCATTCGCCTCTACGCTGTGGGGCCGCATTTGGGTCTAATGGCTTCCTGGTTGTCGATTGCATACTTGGAGGGTGAGTGGGGTGGCCATACTGTTTTGATGGGGCTCCTCCACTTACCCACTGACTCTAGCTGGGCTCAGGTGGGTGGTAGAGAACAGCATGTAGGAGCACGGCAGAGACCGTCAGCCTGGATGCAGAGGAGCTCTGACAACCCTGTAGAAGGGCTCCAGCCAATTCACAATAGACATCAGATGAGTATCTTCAACAGCATGAGGGAGGTTGCCGCAGCTGCTTTGCAGACAGAGGCCAGGGCAGAGGCAGGGGGCCTGGGCAAAGGCAGCGCCACATACAGGGTCAGGATCGAGATCCACAAAAAGGGCACAACAGTAAAACTGCCTTTAGGGGAAAGCCCACAATTCACATATGACGTGGCAGCCGCAGACGCAGAGGGAAGTAGACCTTGAAATAAAATCTTCAATAAGTCAGTGAACAGGTCATTACGAGATTTGGAGTTTGGGTCACTTCTTCTCAATAAGCTAGCCATTCACAGATTGTTTTTCAGTTAATTGATCTGCTTCCCAGAAAAAGGCCCTAAGCAGAGGGCTCCACTGTGGCTTTCAGAGTGTTCACTCCGGTCACCTGCTCAGATGTAAGAAATGCAAAGGAAACTGAACCGCTCAAATCTCTGAAGTCCCTCTCTTTCCTTACTTCCCAGCAAAAATCCTCTGCACAGAAGGCTGAAGTCATTCTCCATGGTATGCTTCAAGCCTTTCCATCTTCACTAAAACCTCTTTTCTTCAGGTTTCTTTCTCGTTCTCCTGCTGTCAGCCTTGCCCTCCTGCCTGCTCTTGCTCTTTCTTTCTATAAACAATGGTATATATTACCACTTAGCTTGAGCTGCTTAGCGTATACCCTGTTCTTTATGGAGACAGCGTGTTCCGTAATGGATCGCCTTTGTGCAAAGAAGCAATCCCAGTAATTAGGTGCACTTTTACAGAGAACCCAAGCACCATAACTCAGGAGATCATAAGCGTTTCTACCCTGGTGAAGTTCAGTTTAGTGCAAAATAAACATTTGTTTCCTGTCCCTTACTCTAAATTGATTGGGCCATTTGTATAATTTAAACACTCTATAAATTATACACATCCTCCAAAGATACGGATGAGGTAGAGGCCCTCAATGTATGCTTTTTCCTATGGCTTGAATCCATCACTGTCTCCTGCAAGGCCCCTTAGCTTTCTCCTGAGTGGATGGAGGCCCCATAACTCTCTGATCTGCTTCATTTTCTCTGACACCCCTTAGGATCCTTTTTCAGACAATTTGGCTGGAGAATTACGGCTGACTTTCAAAAGAAAGGAACTGAAGGCTAAACTTGAACCGCATCTTGCGATACCTTATGTTTTGTTAGCACAACCATCAGATTCTCTCCAATTTCTCTTCTCTGTCCATTATAAGAGATTTTACAAGGGAAAAGTCAAAGAAGGTAAGGTAGGTTGAGTATGAATACTCGTGGTGTGCAATATGCACTATTTTTAGCCAATTTAGCACAACTGAATATTGTGGAGGAAAAGTCTCTTGCTCAAATCATTAGTTTCTCTGGTATATGAGCCTTCACGAAGGGTGAAGACCTCTCTTGGGATTTACATCTCCAACTGGCAGGTTTTCTTGACTTTTCAAATCTCGTAGCTAAATTGTAACCTTGATATCAACTAGACTCCGTTTTGCTATAAATCAATTAGGTCCCATTTTGTTGCTGTTTTCACTTTTAAAAGCTAATCTTGGTTGTCATGCCTATATGTTAAATCACATAATAAAAGAATGTATGAACTGGAAGGAAAATAAGAGATCAGTGAATTCAAGTTCCTTATTTTATAAACAGGCTAAAACTGACAAGGAGCAGCAAGTAAGATGGAACTAAGATTGTTGAATGTTCAGTTTGTAGGGGTTAGAAAATATGACAAAGTCAGTCATAAGATAATTCTTAAATCACTGCTGCTGTATGGCGTTGCACAGAGGTTTCAGCTAATAGAAGAAGAAAAAAAAAGCAAAGCTATGATTTTGAAAACAAAAGAGGAAACTCTATGTTTTCAACTGAAAAGATTATGTACCTAGAACAACAAGACAAATGACTTACTAAATAAAAGTGTAATAGAATTCAGTGTGATGTGGGTGATTAATAAGAATGCCATACAGAAATCAATACTTTTGTATTTAAAAAAATAGAAAAAAAAATCCTGCTTTAAAAATTTCATAAGCCTGTAAGACTCCTAAAAACTGATAAGAAATTTTTATGGCATATGTAAATAAAACAATCCCATATTCTTGAAAAATTCAAAATTTCTGAATCAAGGCAAATCATGTTTTTGGCTGATAATCCCCCATACTGTAAAATTATCAGTTCTACCAAATCAGCTATGAGATTTATTATACTCAAATCAAGATTCTCAAAGGATAGTTTATGAAATGTGACAAGCTGATTCTAAAGTTCTTCTAGAAAACACATACGTATAACCAATAATATTTTGAGAAAAAAGAATTATGAAAAGTGGCTTGCTGTTTCAGATACCAGAATATATTTTGAAACAATACTGATGGAGGAATTGTTAAGTAACCGATGAAGCAGAAAAAGAGTAGAAATGGGTCCATATATAGTGTATTTTTAAAATGGCCTATCAAAACTCTGGGGAAAGGATGAACTATGAGTAATAAATAAATAAAATTCTATACAGCTGGCAATACAATTAGAAGAAAAAATAAAGTCAGGTCCCTCTTTGACCTATATGCAAATATGAATTCTAGCTGGAATAAAAGGATAAACATAAACCTTCCAGTGGAATAAAAGTATATCTATAGGAATTTTTTTAATATAAACAAAAAGGTGGAAGAATCCTGGTTGAATAAGGCACATTGTTGAGGAATTATAAATAAGAAGAAGGAAACGACCAGGCACGGTTGCCCATGCCTGTAATCCCAGCACTTTGGGAGGCTGAGGCAGGTAGATTACTTGAGGTCGGTAGTTCAAGACCAGCCTGGCCAACATGGTGAAATCCTGTCTCTATTAAAAACACAAAAATTAGCCAGGTATGGTGGTGCATGCCTGTAATCCCAGCTACCCAGGAGGCTGAGGCATGAGAATCACTTGAACCCAGATAAAACTTAAAAGTTCTGTATGGCAGAAGACACCATGAACAAAGTATAAAGATAAGTGGCAGAGTTACAGGCAGAGAAAATGTTTGCAACATTATTAACAAAGAATGAACAGTAGCAATTCCCAGAATATATACAGAAATCCTAAAAAAAAAAAAGAAATAAGACAAACAATATAAACATATAAGCAAAATGCACGAACATTAGATTCATAGTAAAAGGTACTGATAGCTAATAAATACATGAAGATACAGTATTTGAGTAAGTTTTCATATAAATAATGACCTATAAGAAGAAACCACGAGAAGAAGCACTGGATTAGCAATGAGACAAAATAACATCCACTGATTTGGGGAAAACTGGTGTCTTCACTACTGAGTCTTCGCATTCAGGAAGATGGTTGTTCGCTTCATTTATTCAGATCTTGTATCCTTCCCTTAGTTTCAATGTTGCATTCATAAAGACATAGATTTTTAGTTGAATTTGGGAGTTTTTTTTTAAGTTCCCTTTCAAATGTTTCTCATTTCTGTGTCACTCCCTTGTTCCCTAGTCCTTCATTGCCCTCCTACAAGACATTCTGTTAATATATCACATTAAACGAGAAATGGACAAAAACTCTAGCAACATTCAAGCAGCATTCTATGAAGACAGAAAATCTTGTAGAAAGAGTTGTTTAAAGAACACGTGGCATGTAAGAAAATGTAGAGATAGGAAACAAGAGATGATGGCTGTTGGTGTGAGCCCGGACCAGCTGGGGTCCTAGTGCAGAAGACGCCGGGATCTGATTCAGAGCAAGGAGCTGTCCTCACCCCAGATGAGGGGACATTCCAGGATGGCCAGGACTAAGAAGGCTTTCAGCACCCACTCCCTCTCCCCTTTTCATTTCCCTCCACCATAGGCCGAGGGCCCTCGAGTTTTTCCCTTGTCTTTGCCACATTTTTTCTTCTTTCCCCAGGTTGACACTTCAGACCTTCAGGCTGTTTAACTGGCTTAAGTCTTGAGCCCAGCTTCTCTGTGCGGGAAAACATGCTGCTGCCTGTTGTTTGTCTGTGGATCCCATCAGGTTTACCTGGATGGGTGGGTGGATGGATGGGCTTCTCCTCTGGCATTTGCTCTTCTGGACTTAGACATCTCTTATCCAAGAGATTATACTCTGGTAACTAAGTTCTAACCACTTGATGTGGCTTTTACTCCACCAGCGGATACTCTGGCCCTCCTGTAGCTTTCCTGGTTATCCCACTGAGTGCTACTTTAGATAGGTCATTCTTGTCTTCCCGGGTGTGAGGACAGATGATGCCTCTAAAGACGCATGTTAATTTTCCAGGAATAGAGACAATTTGAGTTTCAAACCCATGCACATCAGTTCCATTTAAATCTGTCATTTAGCACCACGAAGTCAAACTGCGTCAGAACTTTTCAGCATTAAATATGACCTGATAGATGTTTCCTATGTTTCTTTTCCTTTGCCTTGGAAAAATAAGCTTCCCTTAACCATGTGAGAAGTTAAAGGCAGCTAAAATATCAGTCCCCTACAACCCATGTCTATGGACACTTACCAGAATAGCTCCAATGGTTTAACCAATAGCAAGTCCAAATAAAATGATCACTGCAGTGAAAACCACCTTAAAATAAGGAAGCTCATCCTGGATTCACCAAACCCCCAAACTCCCAAGAGGAGGAAGTTGTGACTAGCACATAACAATGAGAACAACAGTGCCAGGAATTGAGGTGAGCCAGGAGTACCTCAGCAGGAGGTAGATCATTACTAAACACTTCATGCAGCTGTTTTAAATTCTCATGTGCTTGACTGAAATGCAGTTTGGAAAGTTAAAATAAGCTTTCTTTTTTTTTTTTTTTTTTTTTTTGAGACAGAGTCTCACTCTGTAGCCCAAGCTGGAGTGCAATGGTGCTATCTCAACTCACTGCAACCTCTGCCCCCAGGGCTCAAGCAATTCTCCTACCTCAGCCTTCTGAGTAGCTGGTACTACAGGCATGCACCACCACGCTCAGCTAATTTTTTGTATTTTAGTAGAGACAAGTTTCACCATGTTGTCCAGGTTGGTTTTGAACTCTTGAGCTCAGGAGATCCACCCACCTCGGCCTCCCAAAGTGCTGGGATTACAGGCGTGAGCCACCATGCCCGGCCTGAAATGAGCGTTCTCTTTTTTTGTTTTTTGAGATGGAGTCTAGCTCTGTTGCCCAGGCTGGAGTCCAGGGGCACAATCTCAGTTCACTGCAACCTCTGCCTGCCAGGTTCAAGCGATTCTCCTGCCTCAGCTTCCCGAGTAGCTGAGATTATAGGCACCCATCACTATGCTCAGCTAATTTTTGTATTTTTAGTAGAGACAGGGTTTCTCTGTGTTGGCCAGGCTGGTCTTGAACTCCTGACCTCATGATCCGCCCGCCTAGGGCTCCCAAAGTGCTGAGATTACATGAAATGGATTTTCTTAACCTCTCTTGCACATAGGATACTAGATGATTTAGTTTCTATCAGATAGCATTCACAAAACTTTAATTTGTAATAGAATTAAGTAGTCCATAAATGCACTAAAGAGGCCAATTAAAAGGCACAGATTGTCAGAGAACAGTTTTTAGTGGCCCAAATATATGTTGTTTATAAGAAACTCACTTCAAGTATAACAATACAGGCAAGTAGAAAGTAAATGGATAGAAAATATATGTACATTATGCAAACACGAATCAAAGAAAAAAATGAGTAACTATGTTCATGTCAAATAAAGTAGACTTCAAATCAAAAACAATTACCAGAGACATTATTTAATGATAAAAGAGTCAATCCATTTAGAAGGTATAATAATGTTAAACATGTATGCACCAAATGACAGAGCTACAAAGTATGCAATGTGAAAACAGATAGAACTGAAAGGAGAAATTGACAAGCCAACAGTTATCACTGGAAACTTTAATATCCCTTTCTCAACAATTGGTAAAAACTACTAGATGAAAAAAATCATCAAGGATACCATCAAACAACAAGAGCTCATTGACATTTTTAGAATACTCCACTCAACAGCAGAATGCACATTCTTTTCAAGTGCCCACCAAACCTATGCCAAGATAGACACGCTATGGTTTCAGTGTTTGTCCCCTTGGAAACTCAGGGGATTAAATTTAATCCCCAATGTGGCAGTATTGAGAGATGGGGCCTTAAAGAGTTGATTGGGTCATAAAGGCTCTGTCCTCATGAATGGAGTAGTTAATTCATAGATTAATTGCTTAATAGGTTGTCATAGAGGTGGGCCTGGTGGCTTACAAGAAAAGGAAAAGAGTTCTAAACTAGGACATAAGCATGTCAAACCCCCTTTCTATGTGATGCCCTGCGCCATCTCAGGACTCTGTAGAGTCTGACCCAGCAAGAAGGTCCTTACAAGATGCAGCCCTCAACTTGGGCTTCCCAGCCTCTATAGCCATAAAATATAAATTCCTTTTCTTTACTAATTGCCCAGTTTTAGGTATTCTGTTATAAGCAACAAAAAATAGACTAAGACAGACACTATCTTAGGCTATAAATCTAGCCTCAGCAAATGTAAAAGAATTGAAATCAGAGAGAGTATGTTCCCTAATCACAATAAACTAGAAATCAACAAGAGAAAGATAACAGGAAAATTTCCAAGCTCCTGTAAACTCACAAGCACATTTCTAAATATACTATGAGTCAAAGAGGACATCTCAAGGAAAATTTTTAAATGCATCAAGCTAAATAAAAATGAAAACATAACATTAAAATTTGTAGGAACACAGTTAAAAGCAGTGCTAAGAGGAAAATTTATAGCACTGAATACACACATTAGGAAACAAAAGTTTCAAATCATTTATTTATGCACCTCTATCAGGAACCTAGAAAGAGAAGAAAAAAATAAATCCAAAGCAAGCTTCCAGAAATAATAAAGATAAGAGTATAAATCAGTAAAATTCAAAACAGAAAAACAATAGGTTATGAATGAAACTGCCAAACCTCTAATAAGATGGACAAAACAGAAAGAGAAAAGACATAAATTAGTAATATCAGAAATGAAACAAGGAAAACCAATACAGACCCTTTAGACAGCAAAAGGATGATGAGGGAAAGCCATAAACAACTCAGAACACATAACTGCAAAAAATGTAGATTTAATGGACCAAGTCCTTGAAAAGGACAAATTACCACAGCTCATCCAATAAAAATAAAGTTTGAATAGATCATAACTACTAGAGAAATTTGATTTTTAATTTTAAAACCCCCTAAAAGAAATATTTATGCCCAGATGGAAATATTTATCTCCAGGATTCCGCTGGAGAGTCCTACCAAATGTAAAGAAGAATCAACACCAATTCTGTACATATTTTCAAGAAAGTAGAAGAGGAGGGAATGCTTTATCAAAGTTTAAAACTTTTGTGTTATTATTTTTAAGATGTAGGGTCTCACTGTGTTGCCCAGGCTGTTGTCAAACTCCTGAGCTCAAGCCACCCACTCACCTCAGCCTCCCGAAGTGCTAGGATTACAGGTGTAAGCCACTGTGCCAGGTCTAAAAACAGAAACAGTCATTAGAGTGAATCGGCAACCAACAGAATGGGAAAAAATGTTTGCAATCTACCCATCTGACAAAGGGCTGATATCCAGAATCTACAAAGAAATAAAACAGATTTATAAGGAAAAAACAAACAAGCCCATTCAAAAGTGGGCAAAGGATATGAACAGACACTTTACAAATGAAGACATACATGAGGTCAACAAATATATGAAAAAGTGCTCGTCATCACTGGTCATTAGAGAAATGCAAATCAAAATTACATTGAGATACCATCTCACACCAGATAGAATGGTGATCATTAAAAAATCTGGAGACAGCAGATGCTGGAGAGGATGTGGAGAAATAGGAACACTTTTACACTGTTGGTAGGAGTGTAAATTAGTTCAACCATTGTGGAAGACAGTGTGGCATTTCCTCAAGGACCTAGAAATAGAAATTCCATTTGACCCAGCAATCCCATTACTGGCTATATATACAAAGGATTATAAATCATTCTACTATAAGGACACATGCACACGAATGTTCATTGCAGCACAGTTTACAATAGCAAACACCTGGAACCAACCCAAATGTCCATCGATGATAGACTTAACAGGGAAAATGTGACACAAATACAGCATGGAATATTATGCAGCCATCAAAAATGATGAGTTCATGTCCTTTGTAGGAACATGGATGAACCTGGAAACCATCATTCTCAGCAAACTGATACAAGAACAGAAAATCAAACACCACATGTTCTCACTCATAGGCAGGTGTTGAACAATGAGAATACATGGACACAGGGAGGGAGCATCACACACTGGGGTTTATCAGGGGGAAATAGGGGAGGGACAGCGGAGGGTGTGGAGTTGGGGAGAGATAGCATGGGGAGCAATGCTAGATACAGGTGATGGGGAGGAAGGCAGCAAATCACACTGCCATGTGTGTACCTATGCAACAGCTTTACATGTTCTTCACGTGTACCCCAAAACCTAAAATGCAATTTAAAAAAAAACTTTTCTTAAGAGAATGATAAGACAAGTTACAGAGTGTGAGAAAATATTTGCAAATCATGTATCCAACAAAGGCTTAATATCCAGAATATACTTTTTAAAAAGCTTCAAAACTAACAATTAAAAAAATCAAATTAGAAAATTCACAAAAGACACAAAGACAAAGTGGATATACAGATGGACAATAAGCCCATGAAACATTTAACTTCATTTGCAAATTAAAAAAACAATGAGGTACCGCCAATATACCTGGATAAATAACTAAAATAAAAAGTAGTAACAACATCCAATGCATGGATGCAGAGAGACTGGCTCACTCATACATTGCAGGTGGGAATGTAGAATCATTCAGTCACTTTGGAAAACAGTTTGGCAATTTTTTAAGAACTAAACATGCAAATAACATATGACCCCGTGACTATACTCTTGGACATCTATCCTAGAGCAATGAAGGCTTATATTCACATAAAAACTTGTTCACATATATTTATAGCAATTTATTTATGACAGTTAAAAACTGGAAACAATGAGGTATCCTTCAGCAGGTAGATGGTTAAACAATTGGGTACTATTAATATATATCCATACTATGCAATACTACTCAGCAGTAAAAAGTAACAAACTGTAGATAAATTAATCAAACAGATGAATCTCCAAAGAATGACGCTAGTGAGAAAAAGCCAGTCCCAAAAGATTATACACTATCTGATTCAATTTACACAATTTTCTCAAAAATGCCAAATTTTAGATGTGGAGCACAGAGTAGTGGTATCCAGGGGCTAAGAAGGGGTGGAGACAGGAGGGAAAGTGGGCATGACTATAAATGGGCACACGAGGTACCTTTATGGTGGTGGCATGCCCTGTGTCTTGGCTGTGCTGATGTGAACATCCTGGTACAGATATTGACTTTGATTCATGGCGCTATGGATGTACCAGGATTTTTTTTAACCGAGAGCAGCTGGGTAAAGAGCACATGGGATCTCTGTGTAATATTTCTGGCAACTGCATGAGAATCTACAATTATCTCAAAATAAAGTTGATTTAAAAAAAACATTTTTAATCAAAATGTTTTTAATCCTAAAGGCACATGGAAACAACATAAATAAATACTCTTAATTCTTTTCACTACAAACGGTCTTTCATAAACTTCAGAGTTTTTCTGAATGGAGAATTCTAATTCTAACCAAATGATCTACTACTTATCCTGAATGTGGAATCAAGGTAGATTTAACACTATCCCAATAAACTGCATATTTCACTTCTGCCTACACCAAGGATCAATCAGTGTGTAATCTCCAAAACTCTACATCAGCTTACGGCCTGAAGCAGCCTGGCCTACGACATCATCGCTGATCACTAAAATAATCTAATTAAATTCCATGAAAACATAATTGGAAACAAGACATAGTTTGACAGTGTTTGTTGAAAACCTCTGTCACAGTATTACCCAGAGGGAAGTGGGACGAAACAGTCTCTAAATAACTCAGTTTCCAAACCTGAACTCAGTAATAGCCCCTTCTCTTTCACTTACATCTAAATATCCGATCCAGGTTCTAGACAAACTGTATGTGTGCACCCGTGTGCCACAGCACACGGGAAGAGGAGCCCCGCCCCACTCTCTGCTGATGATGATGTTTAGCAGAGGCAGCCGGCCCTGCGAGCTCACCATGCTCAGAAAGAAGAGTGAACACTAATTTGGCTGCTGTGCACTGCTGCTCTAATGAAACTTCCACAACATTCTATTCAGTGAATCCATGGACTCCATGACATCGCTCAGGGAACATTTCCAGTCCACATAGCCTGTCAGTCCCAGCCAGAAACAAAAATCCAAAATTCTACTCAGCTAGCTAGTAGACGTCACCAAAGCTTCAAACTCCGGTCTGATGTCAGAGCTTCTATATTCTGTGGTTCTAAAGCCTTGATCCCCGCCCTAGGACTTGAGTAGCCACTGGAGTTAACATCACTGCTCGTTCTCAGGAGCCATCGTACATCTGCCTGGAGACCTGCTTCCATGCAGAGTAGGACAGCCCTCCATTTGGAGACGACTCCATCAACCTTTGTAATTTCCATAACAGGAAATTAGACCAAAGACGATGAAGGCCTTAACGGGTGGGCTGCCCTGCTGTGACCGAAGTCACTGAGAACTAGGCATGGCAGGTGTTAGTATGCTCCTTCCAGATGGAAGTGTGCTGCCCTGTGGCGCTAACGTTAGGCCCCCACACCCCAGTGCCCAACGCAGCCAGCGCCTTGCTCCCGGTCACCACCGAATAGGTCCAGTCGCTAAGACTGGGTTTCTGCTCTAATTTTCTATTCTAGTTACCTAGAATAGAAATAGAATAGGCTGTAACCCTATTCTTCTGGCCTGTCCCCACCTTCCTTTCTCCAGTGACTAAAACCTAATTCCTTTACCTCTCAGCTACTGACAACTCAAGATGTTATCACTCACCTGACTTTTGACAATTCTCAAGGATTCAAAGAGGCAATAAGAAATTCCTGTGATTTTTCTTCACCCAAACAACCAGACCCACACAAAAAAGGCAGAAAGAGAAAGAAGAATCTTGAATTAGACACATCTTAGATAACCCTGGACAACTGGAATATTCCATTCAATTCAACTCAACAAAAATGTCTCAAGTTTCATGTATGTCTGGCATTTTTTCAGTTTTTGGAATAGGAGATTAATACGACACTGTTCCTGCCTGCCCCAAGTGTGTTGCTAATTGGGAAAACATACATATAAACATAGCTGCTTAATTTAATATAGTACATAAAGTGGCTGGAGGGTTTCATAAGACATGAATTTGTGTTTCATCAGGAGTAGTGTATGGGTCCCACAGAGGAGTACAAAGGCAATGCAGGGGAGAAGGGACTGGGCAAGGGTCGAAAGAGGGAGAAAGAGAGTCCCCAACACTAAAAGGACACATCAGGTGGTGTTGTGTGAGCAGCAGGCACCTGCACTGCCCAGGGGGGTGCCAGCACCTCTGAGGGAGCTCCCTAGGGGATGGCCGCAAGGAGACTGCCCCCAGGTCCCAGCAAAGAGCCACACACACAGCCTGGGATGGGATCCTCGGCACTGTCTGCTAACCCGGAGCCAGGCCAGACAAGGGGCGAACCAAGGAGTGGAGGACTGGACGAGGAGTGAACCAAAGGTGGTCAGCTCGGCCATGAGTAGAGTCCTCCAAGATGCCTGCCTCAAGCCAAGACCCCTTCATAGATTTTTGGGATGAATGGAACAAACCCCAATTGTAGCGATGAGGGAGTTTTCTGCCAGCCCTAGAAGAAGTGAGGCAGAGAACTGATTATAATTGATTGTATAAAAATAAAGCTCTATGATTGTTGTGCGTGCACGTGTGTGTGTGTGTGTAAATTTAAAACCGCTCTATAGTGATAAGCACGGTATACAGAAGAAATACAGTAGAGGGCTCCAGACCCAGATGTGGAGTCCTATGAAAACTGCGTGGAAAATCTGATGGGAAGACTGGGTCTTAAAGCATGAATTAGAGAGAATCCAGTAAAGAAGGGGCATAGCAGAGGACTCAAGTGAGGTGACATGTGTGGGGGTGGGGGAGACTGAAGGAAAACTCCACAGAGGGACCCCCACAGATCTGCCTTGGGGTCCACCCCCGCAATGCCCTTAGCTTTGGCACACTGCTGCTCCCTACCTTCTATTTGCAAGCAGCCCTTGATACCTGGCAACATATGTGCATAGCCCACTCTGACCCACTGCCTCTTGTTCAGGAAATACCCTAGAATCACAACCATAAGAGTGTCTCATTTAGTTTGCGGTTTATTTAGGGTTCATAATCTTCCATCAACACTAGGATGATAGAACATTTAAACCGAAGGTTTAATAACAACTTTGTTCAAAATTGTTCTTTTGCAGATGGAGAAATTTACAACCAGAAATGGGAAATCATTTGTCATGCATCCAGAAAGGGGAGGAGCTGGAATCTGCATCCAGGTCTCCTAATGGCTAATCCTGTGCTGGGGGTCAGCAGCTGCTTTGTAGAACTGCAAGGGGCCATATTCAGCTTGTATTCTATGAGGCTGGTTCCCCAGCGGCCCCCCGGAGTTGTGTGATGTGGAGCCCTGAGTGCATGCTGCACTGACCTCAACAAAGGGCAGCAGACATTGGTCAGAGGCTCACAGCTTCACCAGCCACCTGGGCATCAGCTTCTCTCTAGTGTCCATGCCCGATGCATTGGGAGTTAACAATGGTGTGGAGAAATGGCAGGAAACTGTATCAGGCATTCCCACCTTTGGGCAAGAAAGGGCCCAGAGTCAGGGAAGAGCATAGTGCCTTCTTCAGTCACAGAAATGAGCTTGGCAGGGAGTGGAATCAGAGATGACTCTGTTTCCCTTCTTGTTCAAACCACCACCTCCCAAATTCTCCCACCTCTAATTCTTGGCTACTGCCATCAAGAGGCCAAAAGACAAGCATTTGAAGGAGATTTCCCAGGACATAAGTGGAGGGCAGAAAATGTGCTCTTGTCACCGGAGCAGCAAAGGCCAAATGAGGTCCTTGAACTGCCCCCACCCTGGACACCAGCCTCCAGCCCCAGGTGGCATGCATCCGAAGCGTGCAGTGGTAGGCTGAAGAACTGTCTTTAAAAATCCACTTTCCTAGGAAGGAGGAACTTGAGAAGCTCAGAGCATTGGAAAGTAATGAAAACCTTATTGATGGAGAAGCTAATAAAAAGGAGAGACACATGGACAGTGTGGAGGGGGCCAGGCCCAGAGCCCAGGCAGGCAATAGCTTTCCAGCTAAGGGCGACTCCCAGCTGGCTGGAGAAGGGAATTCTGTGACAACCGGCTTGTGTTTGGGCTAGAGCCGCTCAGAGGAGTCTTCAAAGAAAAGTAAGAAGTCAGGGGGCTGGCCAACTGGAGATTTCTGGAAGTGGGACTTTCAGATATTCCCCAGTTCAGATTTTTATATACTGAACTAGCTTCATGCTAAAGTTACTCAAAAAAAAAAGAGAGAGAGAGAGAGCGAGAAGCTAGACTATCCTGCCCTTCTTAGGTGGTTACCATTCCCTGTTGTAACCTAGTGTGCAGGTTCGATTGGGAGGTGAGTGAACTTTAGGACTGGCAGAGCAGGGCTCCAGGGAAGCCTGGCCTCACAGCACCGCCACACACCATGGCCCAGGCCTGTGGCCTCCATAGAGGTGGAAGGGACTTGCAAGGTGGTAGTATTGACGCATGTACACAAGGATTATTTGACACTTCTTTAGTCCAAGGTGGAGTCTACTCCCCTCTCAACTATGGGCCGGTGTTAGTGACTTGCTCCTAACTAATTGAATGCACCACAAGTAATTTGCAAGACTAGATTATAAAAAGTGATAAATGATGCACTTTCCATCTGATGTTCTCCCTCCTCCTCTCCCTCTTCCTCTCCCTCTCTCCATGAGGGTCTCTCCCTCTCCATCAGATGCTGGCACTGGGCACCCAGGCACCAACTTGTGAGGAAGCCAGATCGCCCCTTGAAAAAGCCGCACGGCCACACACAGGCATGAGGGAGACTTCAGATGACTGCAGCCCAGGCCCTGACTGGGAACTGCCCCAGATGGTTCCAAGTGGGACAGAGATGAGCTGCCTCTGCCTTCATTGCAGATTCACAAGCAGATTAAACGTTGTTATTGACTTCAGCTACCATAGTTTAGGGGGCGTGTTTTATTACATATTGGGCAATAACCATGCTAGAAAACTTCTTGCTCAAGCTTTTTCTTGGTATTTGGAAACTGAGACCTCAGAGCTCAGGGAGAACAACACAAGGTCAAGGCTGCTTTGAGATGAGGTCGAGCTGCTGCTCAGACTCCAGCTTTTGGCCTCCCCAGGTGTGGTGGTCGATTCTGAGTGTCAACTGGACTGGCTTAAGGGATGCCCAGATAGCTGGTAAAGCATTATTTATTTTCAGTTACTGTATTAATTATTCTCAGTGCTTCAGAAGGCAGTTTGACATTTGATGAGAGTAGTTGGGTTGCCCCAGGTGTGTCTGTGGGACATTTCTAGAGGAGATTGCTGTGTGAGTCAGTGGACTGAGTGGGAAAGAACCACCCTCAATGTGAGTGGGCACCCCCAAATCAGCTGGGGTCCCAGATGGAATAAAAGGTGAAGGAAGGGAAATTCCTTGCTTTTTTACTCTCTGCTGAAGTTGGGACACTCTTCTTCTGCTCTTGGACATCATAACTCCAGGTTCTCCAGCCTTTGGGCTCCAGGACTCACCCTAACTGCTCCTACACCCCGACTTTGTGTTTTCAGGCCTCTGGCCTCAAGCTGAGCCACCAACTCCTCAGGTTCTGAAGCTTTGAGACTTGGACTGAGCCACGCTGCCAGCTCCCACAGGCCTCCAGCTTGCAGACATCCTGCCATGGGATTTAGACCCCATAATCACGTGAGCCAGTTCTCCTAATGAACTCTTCATATCTCTCTCTGTTTCTCTCTCTATTACACATAGATGTTATATATACACACACACACTATATATATATATATATATATATATATCAGTTCTATCTCTGAAGAACCCTGAATAAAACACCAGCCTATGCCTCTCCCTCTGCCCCTCAGGTGGACACATGGACTGCATTTGCCACCTGCACACTCCCAGCAGACAGGAGAAGAGGAAGCAGCGCCATCCCACTGGGTGTCCCCCCACGCAATCTTTATCTTCTCATGCAGATGTCAGACCCTGGGCTGGGCTGCTCCCCACCATTCAGGCTCCTGGGAATGGGACTTCTTCGTGTCACTTGTTCCTGTTTGTATGAGAGTCTGGACACCTGGCAGGGGGTCAGGGGACAACTACAGTGCCCTTTCAGGGCTCTACACAGTGGGGCTGCAGCCCTACACAGAGGTGCAGAGGGCGAAGCTGTTCCCAGCGCTGGTGTGGCTGCCTGAACACACCAACGGCCTTGTCTGAAGTCAGGGGAGCCCAGATCCTGGAGTTAACAGGAGAAACATCAGAGCAGCCTCTTTGACAGGCTCTCGCCCAGGCAGAAAGGTGGCATCCAGTTCCCACAAAGAAAGCACAGGCCATCTCACAGAGAACTTGTCACCAGAAGAAAAAGTGCCGTGCTCCTTGTTGGGCTCCGGGGAGCTCACTGCTGGGATGGATGGAGTGGAGTCTGCCGGCGGCAGCCTCACAGAGCCCAGAGGCAGGGTCACTGAGAGCTGGGAGAAAGGCCCCAGGCCCCATGATGACTCCCACTCTTTAATGCTTGTGCTTCCATGTGCATCTTGGATGGCACTCCTGATATCCAACAAGATCCAATCAGTCCGTAAAAACATGCTCAGCAGTTACTGGGAGCCAAAGTGACTATGGAATGCCTGGAGGGGATGAGGGACCCTGTCCTTGAGGAGCTGAGACCCTTCCCCCACAGCATCCACCAAAGGAAAAAAAATAGTGAACACATTGTGCAACGGGAGCTAAGGGGATGCTGCCCAGGTGGGGCAGGAAACTGACAGGGAAGCACAGAGGCGGGAGGGGGGACAGGCTCAGTGAGAAGTTGTCGAGCATCCTTGGTCTGAACCCACTGTTCTCCCACAGCCCAATGCTCTTTCCCTAAAAAGAAGACCCCCCAGACCTGATCTCACCACCTTTCCAGCACCCACCCCCTCTGCCCTGCTGCACCATCCATGCACCGCCAGATCAGAACAACTTAGAGCCAGGTGCAGTCACCCTCTTCTGGACACTCCTCTGAGCACCCACCACCACCCCTGCTCCTTCTCACCCTAAGTGTACCTCCGCATCACCCTTACTTCATGAAACTCCTGAATCTGTCTCCCACTCTGTGCCGGGGTTTCATGTTCTTCCTCTTGACAGATGCAGTGTGTGTTCAGGTCCAGTACAGAAGAAGTTCTTCATAATCCCCGGGTGACTGGAGGGCTCAGAGACCCCCAGGAAGCTCCCATCTGATAAAGTAAGACAGACCCACAGTCCATGTCAATGCAGGGCTCAATCAACATAATTAGGCTGTAAGTGAAGGCCACACACAAATGCTGTTGAGCCCAACAGAGGGTGAGAATACTTCTTAGCAGGCTTCAGGAAGACTTCCTGGAGGCAGGGTCACGGGACACATTCCCTGCAGAATCTACAAGACTGGAAGGGTTGATAAACCAGAAGAGGAGAGGAGAGGAGGTTGCTGATCCAGGCAAATCAGTTCTAAGCAAGACAAGGTAGTAAGAGACCGAAGGACATAACTGAATCAGGGAAGAGTGCACTGCCCCGGGTGGGAAGGGAGGATTCATGTCTGCAGTAGTGGGCTTGGGCTGCCATAACAAAGCACCAAGGACTGGGCAGCCTAAACAGCAGAATTGCCTCTGCTCCCAGTCTGGAGGCCAGAAGTCCGAGACCAGGGTGTTAGCAGGGGTGGCTTCTCCCAAGGCCTGCAGATGCCATCTTCTCCCTGTGTCTTCAGTGGTCTTCCTGTGGGCCCATGTGTTCTAATCTCCTCTTCTTATAAGCCCATGAGTCCTGTTGAATTAGGGCCCACCCTATGGCCTCATTTTAGCTTAATTAACCTCTTAAGGTCTCATCTCTAAATACAGCCACATGGTGAGATGTTAGGGATTAAGGCATCAACATAGGAATTTGGGGGGCACAAAATTCAGCCCATACCAATACTGTCATGATGCCCCCTCACAGTGGGCCAAGGTGGATGGTAGGGGCCTGGAGAAGGGGCCACCCAGGGCAGGGAGAAGGCAGCTGGGCCCTGGCTGGCACACAGAGAAAACAGGCACAGAAGGGTAAGCCAGTGCCTCTGAGCAGCCCTGAGCCCCAAGCACAGCAGCAGGGCTGGAGTGTGGGGAAGAGCTGGGGATCACATCCTGGGCCCAGCCCTGAGTCCCACTCCTGCCAGCGTTGGGGAGGCTGACCCCACCGGGGAGAGATGCACCCTGTGTCTAGTTGGGCTCCCCAGAAGCAGACACTGAGATGAGGATCCACACACAACAGAATCACTAAAGATGTGCCTCCCGGAGACAGATGAGGGACTGGGTGAGGCGAGGAGGAAGACAGCTGGGGTGTGACCTTGCACCGAGGGTCCTGCCTCCCACAGGCACAGACAGAGAAGGGGACGCAAAATTTCCCAGGCACTTCTGCTCCCTGCAGGAAAAGCAGCTCCTGTAACCCAGAAATCCTGCAAGGACCAGACCAGGCCCTGATGCCAATACGGAAACAATAAGAAGAGATCTGAGGGGATCTTGGCCAAGCACGGAGATGATCTAGGACACACCCAAAGAGAGGCTATTCCTGCACGGGTGCTTTCAGCGGCATAAACCACAATGGCTTCAACCACATGGGCATTGATTATTTCACAGAACAAGAAATCTGAGCTATGGTGGCTGCAAGGTTGGCTCAGAGATGTCTTGAACAATTCAAGTTCAGTCCACCTTTTCACATTAATCCTCCCGGCCTACTGACTTAGTTCTTAAACTTGTTGCTTCATGCTTACAAAACAGCTGCCACAGTCCCAGACATCACACACAGACATGAAGAGATTCAGCCTAAGCAGAAATGGGAGTTCTCACCCACACCCTTTTGAGAACATTCCAAGTAAACGTCCCTTCAAGCCTCAGTAACCAAGGTTATATCCCTGCCACTTAGTAAAGCAATCACTAGCCACAAAAACTGAACAACCATGATTATTAGGCTGGAGTTAGCCCTTGAGCCTTCAGCCCTGGAGGGGCCCAGCATCCCCCATGCATATTGCAGCCTGAGCACCTTATGCCTGAATATATATGTAGCTCAGCTAACAGCATAGAGGAGGGAGTGGCCTTGGGTAGGGTCTACCATAGAGGTAATACTTTAAGCCAAAGAAAAGCAACTGCTATGCTGAAATTCTCAACATCTGTGGACCTGGAGGGGAACTGTTTGTGGTCTCCAGGCCTTCCTAGTGATTCTGAAATAGCACCATGTGTTTCCTTGGTAGTCCCTGCTTCCTTGCCAGGTTCATTCAGCCTAGGCTCGCAGAGCTTCCCTGCCCCCGCCTCCCCTC
The DNA here is from genome assembly GCA_004027835.1 of Alouatta palliata. Lineage (NCBI taxonomy): Eukaryota > Metazoa > Chordata > Mammalia > Primates > Atelidae > Alouatta > Alouatta palliata. The sequence goes on from PVKV010003240.1 coordinate 38,431, forward strand.
CCTGTGCACACAGTGCCCTCTCCTGCACAGCAGTTGCCAAAGCGTCGAGCATCAGCTCACGGCACAGCCCACCCTGCCTCTAGTGTCTGCACACGGTGTATCAAGTACACGTCCAGCCCCATTACCGCAGCCCTGTACCCATGTCAGCACCTCACCCAATGCCAGGAGGTGGTGGGGACCAGAGGGACACAGTGAGCTGGACAGCCTGCTGCGGCCATTCCCGCAGTCCATGCATGGCCTCGGCCGCCTGATATTTTCACAGCAGCTTGTAAAGAGTGAAGAGGAGCTGGGGGCGTCCCTGGAGATGCCTCCTCTGGCAGCACAAACGGTTTCTGAAGACTCCAGCTGGAGGACAGGATGGGCTGGCAAGAGGCTATCTAATGCCGTCCCAGCCCCTTCCTCAGCTGGGGTTTCTGATTCACAGCATTGGACCTGCTCTCTGACTCTTCATAGCTCCAGAAGGGCCCCTGGCATCAGTGTGCCCCTGAGCACTAGACTCTCCCCTCCACAGGCAGTGAGGGCACTGCCTGGCTCTCCCCAGGAGCTGGCACCAAGTTAAGGTAGTGGCTTCCCAGGACGCCCTAAGAAAGTCCACCGTCGCCAAGCGTTGAGGGGTGGCCTCATGGGGATGGTGGGGCGGAGTATCCCGGGGCTGGACTTGGCCAATGCAGGCTCGCTGCCCACTCTGGGTCTTTGGAAGAGCTCATCCCCAGGGTTGGGGGAAGCCCTGTGAAGGAATCTGGTTCTGCTCCAGTGTGTTCCTCCTTCCTCCAGAAGGAACCTGGTTCTGCTCCAGTTCTGCTCGGGGCCCTAACATAAGGACTCCCACCCCCCTCTGCACGCGTCTGCCTCTCTGGAGTTTGCTGTCAGCTCAGACCAGGGGAGAGAGAGCAATTGTCTTTCCAGTGTGTCAAGCTTTGCAATGGCTCAGCACGTCTTGGGGGCCAGCCGGCTGCACTTCCAGCACTACCAGCACTTCAGGCAAGCTCTCTCCCCCGCTCAAATGCCCAATGCTTCATGAAATGTTTGCCTTTTTAATTTAAATCCTTGCTTTGTCACTTAAACTTAATGGCACTGTGACGGCAGGCAGGGGTGGGGAGGGGCAGCCTGGACAAAGCACTTACAGGGCCGAGTCATTCATTCTTGAGTTTGCCCCTGGGTCTCCTGGGACCCACAGCAACCCAGAGACCTGGGAGAGGCATGAGACCCTGCTAACAGATACGGAAGTCAAAGTCGGAAAAAAGTGGCCACTTGTTTAAGTCTCACTCCAAAGTGAAGGCTTCTCCACTCAAATCGTGTGACTCCAAAGTTGGATTTTGTCAGGGATGGTGTGCCCACCTGGAGAATAACAGAATAAAGGTGGTTTCTTTAAAAATGCTTTTGTGCAATCTCCCTCTCTCTCTCTTTCTCTCTTCACTTCTCTCCTTTAATCTAAATGCTATAGCCGAAAACACAGAACTCGTCCCCAGGGTCTACCCCTTCCCTCCCTCCAGTGTGGATCCTGCAGGAAAGCTACCATCTGCAGACAGGAATCTCATATGGAGGGAGAGAGCAGGTCTCAGCAGCCCCAGGAGTCTACCTGCTGGCGGATACTTTTCTGCGTCACTCAGGGCATCCTCTCAGAAAAGGCAGGAGAGGGAGCTGGAGCGAGGTCACCAGCAGCCACCTGCCCAGAATGAGTGTAAAGAGGGAAGGAGCTGGGGGGGGGGTCTCTGGGGACCAGAAACCAGGCGTTCTGGGCCTGGGGGTACAGAAAACAGGAAAAAGCTGCTCACCTCCCCACCCATGGGGGCCTGCAGGAGAGGAGAAGAGGGAGAGAGGGCCAGAGCCCCCAGCACTGCAGCTGCCGCCACAATAGAGGCATTGAAGCTGGTGTGGCAGAAGCATTCAGGGGCTGGAAGAAGAGCTTGGAGGGGAAGGTCCGCCAGGAGAGCCCCAGATGAGAGGGTCTGACGTTCTCCTGACCTTTAAGTCTGGCCTCAGTGCCAAGAAGGGCAGACCGGACTGCCAACAGCCCCCTGGGCTCATGCCTGCATCTCATTATCTGCCCTGCCCCCAGAAGCATCAAATGCCTGGTTGTTCTCGGATTCCCCACCCTGCCGCCCGTCACATCCTTTGCTGAAAGATATGCTGTAGACACCGTGAAAGAAGGGGCAGGGCCTGAGCGGAGGCCCCCACTCCATGCTTGCTCCTGTGCTCTTCCTGGCTCCCCAGGTTCCCTTGTAAGCAGATGCCTCTGGAGGCTGGAGACCTGGGTCCTCTCCTTTCCTCTCCCTGATGGGGTGATGGAGCTTGCCCCAGGGAGAGGAAAGGAGAGGACCCGAGTCTCCCTAGGGAGAGGCCTAGAGAGGGCCTAGTCCAGAGCTGGCTTTGTCGTGAGTGCCCAGGATGGTTCTCAGGCATTCGCACCAGTCTCGGCCCTGGCTCTGCATCTCACTTGCTGTGGGCCCCCAGAAGTTCCTTTGCCCTCAGACCTGCAAGCATATCTCTTATACAGTAAGGAGGTTAGAATGCAGGATCCCAGAACCAGTATGCAATCTGTTGAGCTTACTTTGCCATTGGTTGCACAGATACTCTGGTGGGAGCAGGTTGCTCTTACAGCCCCTTAAACATCTCTCAAATCTATTCATTCTTTCCATCTCCACCCTTACTGCCTTAATCCTGTGCGCCACCATCCTTGCCTGGACCAATATTCTCCAGGCCTCCAGGTCTGCAGGCCCCCTCCAATTCATGCACTAAATAGTGAAAGGCAAACCTTACTGTATCACTCACCTCCTGAAATCCCTTCAAACACTTCACATTGCTTTTGAGCTAAAGATGCAAATCCCTCACGTGGAAAGCCTTGCATTGTTCTGCCTCACCTCTCAGCCTCCTATTCTCTTCTTTACTTCCCTGCTTTCTATCAGACAACAAAGTGCCAGGTCAGGAGCCATGTCTGGTTCTGTTCATTACACCGTTTCCAGCACGTGGTGTCGTTCCAGGCTCAGCCAACAGAATGAAGTGGGCAAATGAATGATGAACATCAAAGATGGCCATCATCCCTCTTGGAGGTGAGGAGAACCAGCCCCCTTGCCCAAAGTGCCTTGTCACATTGATGCCTGATGTTCCACCATCAGAAGCCAAACTAGATCCCTCCCAGGTCTCAAACTCTACAGAGCCTTTGTTTCAAGAGATCCAATGTATGTTTACAAGATACATTGTAAACCCATGCCGACACCATGAGACAGCCTCCTTTCGTTGATTGCCGGTAATGTGACAAGCAGATCTCCTGATGGCCCTGTGCTCTTGTTCGGATGTGCAGAATTAGGCCCCTATTCAAGCTTCCATGAAATGGAGCTGCCTGAGGAAAATGGGAACCACGTGTTTTTCTGTCTGGAGATAAACCAGATTCCAAAGGGGACACCGGTGCCCTGGGAGATATGTCAGTGAGTGAAGTTTCTCAGGCCAAGAGTTAGTCGGCAGCATATGTATGCTCAAGGGGTCAGTGTTGCCACAGCATCTGCAGGGCTGGTTCCGCAAGAGGCCTCCTTCCCCAAGCCTGCACCATCCATGGCATTATCAGAAGGCCACACGTTCTTTTGGGGTCCCATGAAAGAACAGTTCTGTGGTCAAACGTTTACAGCCATTGTCATATTTTCCAAGGCAAGGCCATGGACACTCAGTCAGCACCAACTCTGGGCAGGAAGACACGAGCTGAGGCTGAAGAACCGAGGTCGGGAGAGGAACCAGCACAAGAGGGAGGTGAGGAATGGTATCGTCTGAAAGGCATGACAGATGCCTCTGGGACGTATTATGGGACCAGGTGCATCCTTGAGCCACCAGAGCCATGATGGGGGCCTGAGCTAGAGCCCCCAGCCTTACAGGAGTCAATCAAGATGTCCCCAGGCCTGGGCACTGACACAGACCAGGGTGAACATTTGTGGGAAAAATGAATCCATGAATGAGCTGAGCTACTCTCATCTTGAAGCTACCTGCGTTCTCTTGTGTAGCCATTTTTTTGATTTGAAACCCACCTCCCTCACCTGTGCCGTAGGTCATGCCCCACTCTACAGCTGTTCCGGAAGAGTGAACAGATGTACCAACATCTCACGCAGGGCTTGCACGCTGCAGGTGATCAGAAAATGTGCATTCCCTCTCTGCCTCTCTTGGGTTCTCAGGCACAGTTTACCCCTGTCAAATGCACATTAGACTAGATGCTCTGCCCTGCCCTTTCCATGCTGACGTTTCACGCATCCGTTAAGAAAGCCCATGGGTCTGGCCAGACCCGGGTGTGGACAGGGAGGTTCACACTGAGCCGATGGACACAGAAGTTTCTTTATTCAGGCAGACTCTTGAGCCCTCGTTCTGACTGAGCCTATTGGTACATTCGAGGGGGGTTGGGGGGAGTGAAGATAAAAAAATAAAAGGTCTTGAGGGATGACGGAGAAGGAAGAGAGGCCAAGTGTCTGGATGGTGTGACCCCAGGCTGCAGCGCTAGAATGACTCTCAAAACATTCTCCTTTATCAGGAAACAGGAATGTGAGTCACACTCTTCCCGCACCCCCAAGGGTTTCTTTGCTGAGCGGGGCTGCAAACTGTTCAGCTAATTAGGTTGCACTCTGACCTCAGCCTCCATCCGGAGCGAGCCTCCCTCGCTGGGACCCGGGGAGCTGCTGCCACCTAGGGTCAGGAGAGCGCACTGCACCGGGACGGCAGGACCGGGAAGGGAAAGTCGGGACCCTGAACAAAAAGGCAAGTGGTCCCAGCACGGTTCCGTTTACAAAGAACTTCCCATCTACCACGGCTGGGCTCTTAAAAGAATCCCATGGATTCAGCAGGGCACGGTTTTACTATCTTCTCTTTGCATATAAAGACGCTAGTGATTGCATGGCTGGGGACGGGGGTCTGGGCCATTATGAACTCTGCAGCAAGCAGAAGTTATGGGTAGACTGTTGGAATTCTTCATGAGAGTTTCAAAAAGCTATCGCTTGTGTGAGTTGGTTTGTAAACATCCTTGGGAAGAATTGGGGGGGATGACTAGTCGTGGGGTCCTGATAACTGCACTGAGCTTGGCACTAAAGGCCAGAGGGTCAAGGGCTTAAAAGACAGAGTCAGGGCCGCTGTGCCTCTGAGCCCATCATCAAGGCTCCCATTGTCTACCAGGAAATGACAGCAAACCCACCATCCTCGAGGTGCTGAACAGCCCAGCTAACAGTCAAAAGGAGGAAGATAGTGATAGACAGAAATGTTACTTTGTGTATTTATTTAACACAACTTCTGGTACATAACTGCTAAGGGCTGAATGTTTGTGTCCTCCTGGAGTTGATTTTTTTGAAGCATAACCACAGTGTAATGGTATTTGGAGGTGAGGACTTCAGGAGGTGAGGAGGTTGTGTGTGTGGAGCTCTCATGATGGGATTAGTGCTCCTACGAGAAGAGACCTGAGAGAGCTTTCTCCCTACCTCTCTGCTCTCCCCCATGTGAGAACACAGCAAGGTGCCTTCCCAAACCAGGAAAAGGACTCCCGCAAGACACCAGATCTGCCGGTGCCTTGGTCCTGGACTTCCCAGCTCCAGAACTCTGAGAAATAAATAAATGCTGGTTAAGCCTCCCAGCTCAAGGCATGTTTGTTACAGAAACTCAAGCTGACTAAGACAATGACTCACCCTCTAGCCTGTTCTGCAGGAAGGAGAATTAGGAGGAAAATAGCAAGAACACAAGGTAATAAAATCCTCAATATTCAGTTCTTCTCCAGACTGGGTCTTGAAATTCACATATTAAACAATAGTGAGAAAAGTCGAAACTTGGAATTTACCAGAGCTGAGTTGTGGTAAAACAATTTCCAATTCTAAAGGCAAGTTCCCTGGGAAGTGGGGACTACTTTTTCTTTCACAGATTAGAAAGAGAAGAGAGCTGGGGAGAAAAGATGGGTGTCAGTCGCTAGGACTGGTAGGAGGAGAGAGGCTGGGGCCTGGGGCCACACGGAGAGAAGGGTCATCACTGAGGGACTCCCAAGGCCCTTCCATCCCGGCACCCTGAGCCACTAAATCGATCACCCTCTGTGAATGGCCTTGCAGGCCTCCTGTGAGGGAAGCCAAGCGAGCTGTGGCTGTCACAACCATCAAGTGAGGTCCACGCAGCCATCCTTCTCTGTGTGCGGCACATGGACCAGCCCACAGACGTGGTTCCCACCAGTGCCTTCCACACAGGGCCATCCACCGGGCACGGCTTCCAACTCTCACAGGTGCCCTGGGACAAAGGTTGCTGTCCCTAACACCTAGAGGGACTGTTCTCCTTGGAGTGTCTGTGTCTCGGGTCCTGGACAACTCAACCTGAGTGTGACTTAGTCCCATCACTGTCATCATTGTACTTCATTTTATAGATGAGCAGCAAGACCCTAACCTTCCTGACTTCCACTCGGTATGGAGCTTATAGGAAAGTGACAGGGATGAGGGTTACTCCTGACCAGTCCCAACATGTTCGGGGCTGGGTCTTTCCCTCTATCCCACCTCTGCCTCTCTAAGTGATTGACACACTGCGTTTGCCTTCCCATTCAGGGGACCCCAGTGGGCTAGGTGCCATTGTCTGCTGTCTCTGACCCTCCCCGTATGTGTGTGTGTGTGTGTGTGTGTGTGTGTGTGTGTGTGTGCATGTGTGTGCACGCGTGCATGCGTGTGCGTGCAGAGGATGTGTGTGTGTGTCTGAGCACGTAGCTATAACTAGTATTTTCCTGATTAAAAAATGCCAGAGGCCAGGCATGGTGGCTCACACCTGCAATCCCAGCACTTTGGGAGGCCGAGTCGGGTGGATCACCTGAGGTCAGGAGTTTGAGACCAGCCTGACCAACATGGAGAAACCCCACCTCACTAAAAATACAAAAAATTAGCCAGGCATGGTGATGCATGCCTGAAATCCCAGCTACTCGGGAGACTGAGGCAGGAGAATCGCTTGAACCTGGGTGGCAGAGGTTACAGTTAGCCGAGATCGTGCCATTGCACTCCAGCATGGGCAAGAAGAGTGAGACTCCTTCTCAAAAAAAAAAAATGCCAAAAAAACTCCAAAACACAGAGATTTAATTTCCATGTATTCCCTCGGGGCAATGTCGCATCCATTAAATAAAATGGTAAATAAATAATGAATAATAGAAAGAACTTATTTTGTCGAAGGGTACTCAGCATGTTTGCATTTCTATCCTGTATTCTTTGCCACAGTAGAAACTTGCCTTTTTCTGAGTGTAAACACACTCACAAACACACACACACACTCAGCGCTAGGATAGGCTCCTGCTGACTGTCCTATCACAGTCTTTCCTACAGAACCATCTCCCTTCTCTCTGGGCTGATTGTCTTCTACAGTCAATGAATGGTTCAAAGCCTCACAAATTCTGCAGATGGACCTTTGAAGAGGGCTGCACAGTCTCCCAGCTGACCTCAGGATGAGCTTCAGGCCACGGAAATGAGAACGTGCACAGAGGCTGGGACCTTGGTGCCCGACGTATCCTCCAGAGCCAGGCTGGTCGGGTCCCAGTCCAGTAGCTCACAGGCTGTGTGACCTTGGGCAGGCGCCTTTCCCTTTCTGAACCTCAGTTTCTTCTTGGTAACTGAAGATGATATTAAATAGCACCTGCCTCCTAGAGTTGTTATGGGATTAAATGGTTAAAACAGTGTTTACAGCAGCACCTTTGGTATAGCAGGGCAGGAGTTCCAGACCTTGGTCCCGAAGGCGCAGGCCCCGGGGCCTGGAGGCTCAAGCAGCAGTCAGAGCTTCATGACCCCCAGCAGCCGAGCGCCGGCCTGAGCCTATTGTCTGGGCCTTCACTGTCTGTGTGGTTAGGTCCCTCGGTGCTGATTCCTTTTTTAGGTTTCCAAGTGAAAGTTTCTCATTGGGCCTGTGAACGCTGACCTTGGACCCCTGCTCATCTGGCCCACCCAGAGGTCACAACTGCTGGGTTGGGGGTTCTCTCCCGTTCCCACCCTTGCTTGGCCGCTGCTCCCATCAGACAGGTCCTCCTGGAAGTTCATGGCTACTATCCCCAGACTGGGAGTGCAAACCCTGCTCAGGGCTCCAGTGGCCACAGGCACCCCCGAGGCAGAGAGGGAAGCCAGGAAGGAGGAGGCCCTGCAAACCCCTGGAAACAGTTCAGAGACGAAGAAAATTACACCACTTGAACTCTACTGGCCAGAGTCCTGGGAAAGGCAAACTCTCCTCGGGCCAAAGTGGCGGGAGCCATCCCACCCCTCCACAGGCCTCGTGCACGTAGCCCAGTGGAATGTGCTGAGATTCACAATGACCTGATAAGGATATGGCGGCTGAACGCCCCGCAGGATTACTCTCAGCTGGACCCAGCCTTGCCCTGGCGGTCCCGGCCACAGAGCAGTCAGTTTGGAGCCATGCGGCTGCCATCCCCGGTGACTTCCCAAAGCTACTGCAACTTTTTTTTAAAGATAAGCACATTTCGATTGTGTTTTTTAAATTCTTTAATGGTTTTCAGCTTTCTTTTCAATATATAATAACCAAAAAATCACTATGAATAATAAGCAGAAACCATCAAAACCCACATGCAAAGTAATATGCTAAAAATTTTACGCATTATCTTTCTACCATTTTATAAGACGCATGAAGCAGGTAGTACTGTCATCCCCACTTTACAGATGAGGAAACTGAGGCCTAGAAACAGGCACGCAGCCAGTAAGTGGCAGAGGCAGGACAGGAGCCCAGCTCCTTCTCCATCAACTGTTTTGCTGGATCACTGTCACCATCAGCATTTTCCGGTGCCTGCTACACCATCATCTACTTCTCAGGGCCATGTCTGAGGCCACAGAATCACTCTCCTACCAGAGGCCAGGTTAGATTCAGCCTGTGAGTAGCCCACACTCTAGGGCATCAGATGGAGTGTCTTTCTCCTTCCTGCAGCCACAGCCATCAGCGGCGCTCTCTCTGTAGCCTCCCAGGGCTTCCTCTGAGAAGCCTCCATGGTCACTGCAGGTGGCTGGCCTCCAGAAGCACACAGCGCTCAGAGCTCCAGGTGCTCCCCTGAGAGCAACCTGCTTGGGCACTGCAGGCTGCGGGGGTTGCTGGTGACCATTTCCCTTCGATTTCTGTTCTCGATGTGAGGCAGTCTTTCTGATCTCCACTCCCCAACTCCCTCCCAGTGGTTGAGAAGTCCCCAGCTCCCCATATTAAATCTCTCTCTACTTGAAATAGCTGGAGTGGCCCTGCTTTCCCACGAACCCTGACCAAAGCTCCCCAGTCCCAGCTATAGCTCAGAGGGTCCTGAGCACCACAGGCTCTCAAGGCAGGCCTGGCTCCTCCACATACAACCCCTGCAGAGCTCTACTCGCTCCAGGTTCCCCCTGCCTCCAGCCAGGGCTCCACCTTCCTTCCTTCAGGCTAAGTGCCCATTTCTTCAGGAAGGCTTTTGTGAGCAGGCTTCATGCCCCTGCACCCTGTGTTTTGATCTTCCTGCTTGAGACCAAGCCCTATGAACACAGCAGTTCCCTCTGGCTTTGTATACTACTGTACCCAGCACATGGTCTAAAAATACTTTTTGCATAAATGAATGAGTAAATGAAAAAATATTGAGAAGTCTTTGCGATCCTGATGCCATGAGTATAGAGAAAGAGAATGTATGCAACTCAAATTCATTAAAGTTTGATTTTAAAATATATTGGCACTGGCTCAAAGCTGGGTAGGCTCCTTGGAGTACAATGCCAAGCCCACCAGGAGCCCAGAGCTGAGGAGTGTGAATAGGCACAGGTCTCTGTGCAGCTGCAGTCCGTTACAGCTTCTGGTGACTTCTGCCACCCTTTGTCCCTCTAGGGTCTGTGCTCCTGCCAAGCGAAAAGGCAGTGGCAGGAAGGAGGCTGCTCCAGATGTCAAAAAAAGGCTTAGAGAATGGTTCACCATAGTTCACGAAGTTTCTACAAGAGTAACCAATTTGCATCAGCTCCCTGAGCTGCCTGCTTAAAGAAGTGGTTTATGGTATGAAACCACTTTTGTATATTCCATCAAGATCTAGGAAAACAGATTTCCTTTTTCAAAATGCAGAGAAACTGCATTTAATTAATCCCTCCACTCTGCAGTCATTGTGAGTGCGGAGGGAGGGGGAGCCGGAAATCCACAAACTGCCAAGCCACATTTCAGCTATAACCAGGTTTTAGCTTGTGAAGGTCTTTTACAGACCTTTTTATGCCCTAGCCAATGAGTGTGAGTTAGGCTGGAGAGCAAAGGAATTGGAGCTTTTCCACAGCACGCACGGTCTGCAGTTGGCCCCACCACGCGGCGCCCCTTGCAGAGGACTCTGCTGCACCTGCACCTGAGCGTTACTGGGGCTTGTGGTGTTCGTGGAGGTCACCACGCAGTTCTTGTCTGTAGAAACTGTTCAAAGTAACCACCTGAATTACTTCTGCCATACTGTTTCTTTGACCTTTTGTTTCTCTTAAGTATAACGTCAGCACTGATTTAAAATCAAGTAACTTCAACCAATATAAAAACCCTGAGTTGCTTAAAAAACAAAGATAGGCTGCCCCCAAAGTGACAGGCTTTCTGACTTGCCTGTGCCTTTGCACCTGTGTCGCCAGGACACAGGAACGTCCTTTTCCCTCACCCACTTCATTCTCCTCCATGTGCCTCACGTTCTGAGGACATCCTCCTCTTGACTGCATGTCTTAGCCTCCCTGGGCTGGGGAAGATGGTCTCCCTTAGAGCTTCCTCAGTTCCATATACATTTCTTTCTCACAGAACGTCTGATGCTATATTGCATTTATTGGGTTTCTTGTTTCTCTCTCTAGTAAACAGGACATTCTTGGAAGTCCTGCTGGCACCTATTCAGTCCTCACACAATGCCTGGTGGATAAGTAATTCATTTTGAGACAGCAGATGAGTTAGGCTGTCTACAAATGTGTCGGATCCAGCTCCCACCATCCTTGCTTTGCAAAGCAGAGCTGGTCAAGCCTGTGCACCCACAGGCTGCCTCTGCTTCAAAGGGCAGAGCCTGTGCAGTGAGCCTCTGGCCACCTGGCTGCACACCGAGTGCTCATCAGCACATGGCCTGAGCGTTCTGCCCTGACGCTCACAGGGTCTGGGCGCTTCTGTCTTTGACAACCTCCTGAAAACCGTGGGAAGGCTCCCTAAGGCTCCGCTCCTTCCCTAATGTGCAGTGGGTGTGATTTGAGGGGTTTGGCCCCCACCCCAGCTCCAGGGGTAAATCCCACTAGTTTGGGCTAATCAGTAGAATTTCATCCCCTGAGCCCAAACGACGTTGGTTCAGGAATGATCAGGGATCCCAGCCCACGCCAAGCCTTGCTGCAGCAATCAGCGGCTCTTGGGTTTCCGGGGAGGATACGGCATGTGTCCCACGGTGGGTCCACCCAGCGAAGCCAGGATTCCTCCCTCATGACTTTGGAAAGAGTCTCTATGTCGTTCCGGAGGGTGTGATGTATGAGGCTGGAACCACGAGGGACACCAGCTTGAGAACAAAGTCAAACCAGGCGGCAGGCGGAGGAGGCGAGGCCCGAGCCCCGGGCAAACACGCCGGATCCCAGGAGCTGACTGGGGACAAAGCATCCAGACGCGTCTCGGCCCTGAGTCCAAGACGCAAAACTGTGCGGCAACCAAGCCTAGAGCTAAGTAGTCGCCAGCAGTGGAGACAAAGGCAGTGACAGGATGGGAACGAAAACGCGAATCCCGAGAACGAGGCCCCGATCTCAGAGCCGGGCGTTGTGCAAACGATCCCGGGCCTCTGCTGCCCCCTGGCGGACGCCGCGCGGGAGCCCGGACCCGAGCGCGTGGCGCGAAGCCCGACTCCACCCGACCAGGCCCAGAGTGCGGCCCTGGGAAGTCACCGAAAACGGCCAGCGGAAGATTCGTCCTGTGTCACGTGGGGGGAGAAACAGTCCCTACCTGCTACATTGCCGTGAGGTTGAAAGGGCCGAAATGGATAACCCGGGCCAGAGCTATCCTCCCGCCTGAAAGAAGTGGGGGGAAACCGACAAAACTCTGGCGACAGCCGTTTTCAAAACCCTGCACACCAGATGCAGAGATCCCTATGCAGAGCGAGCTTCGGCCACAGCACAGGGCGCGTGGGGACACGGGCGGGGCTGGACCCCACGAGCTCAACCCCACGTTGAGGGACTAAGCCGAGTCCGCAGGGCAGGCACGGCGTCTCTGGAGGAAGAGGGGGCTGCACAGGCACAGCTCCAGCGATCCGCAAAGGCGGCGGCCAGGGTGCAGCAGGGCTGCGCGGCACGGGAGGGTGAGGAAGCCGTCGGAGGCCCAGAGGGACCCCAGTGTGGCTAGAGGGAAGACCAGCCCGTGGTCACACAGGGCGGGAACGCGCCTCCTCCGTCAGCGGGACTGCAGGCTCAGCTCTCAGGAGGCACCCGCAGCCCTGCTTCAGGGGTGGGAGCAGTTATTCCAAAACGCAGCTCTAACCCCACCTGAGAAACGCCAAAGGCAGGACCGGAAAGGATCAGACTGTTACAAAGCAACCGTATCCCGGAACAAAGCCCAAAAATACGTACAGAAAAACAAAGACATCCAGCACCCAAGAAAAGTGTGACAGTGTCTACCAACCAGTAAAAAATGACCATGCCTGAAGTGAGGCAGAAACAAATGACCCATAATGAAGAGAAAATGCAATCAATGGATGGCGTGCCAGGACACAACGTGTCAAAACTGGGGGAATTTGGCTAAAGCAATACTTAGAGGGAAAATGATGGCACTGCACTAGGCTAGAAAGGAAGAGGGATCTCAAATCTCAGCTTCCACCTTAAAAGCAAATTAAACCCAGAGTAAGAAGAAGAAAGAAAACCAGAAAGATCAGAGCATAGGCAGGGCTCAGTGGCTCACGCCTGTAATCACAGCACTTTGGGAGTCTGAGCCTTGAGGTCAGAAGTTTGAGACCATCCTGGCCAACGTGTTGAAACCTCGTCTCTACTAAAAATACAAATTTTAGCTGTGCATGGTGGTGAGCGCCTATAATCCCAGCTACTCAGGAGGCTGAGGCAGGAGAATCACTTGAACCCAGGAGGTAGAGGCTACAGTGAGCTGAGATCACGCCACTGCACTCCAGCCAGGGTGACAGTAGGAGACGAAGGGAGGGAGGAGAGGCAAAAAAAGAGAAAAGACTCAAATTACTAACATCAGGAATGGGAATTGTGATATCTATCACCGTATTCTACAGACGTTAAAAAGAAAATTAAGAGACTATTATGATAAACTTAAGGCCAATATACATGACAAATTAAATATAATAGACCAACTCCTTGAAAGACACTATCAGCACTTACTCAAGAGTAAACAGATAATCCAAATGAGCTTTATGTCTATTTTTTACGTTAAATTTGTACTTTAAAATCTTCCCACACGGAAACCTCCACACCCAGATGACTTTATTACCTAACTTAGGAAGAATTAAGACCAATTTCATACACACTCCCAAAAAACTGTAAAAGAATACTTCTCAAATTGTTTTACCCTGGTACCATGACCAAAGACATTACAAAAAAAGAAAACTATAGACTAATATCTCTATGAACATGAATGCAAATTTTGTGTATGTATATACATATATGTATACACACTTAATTTTTATTTATTTATTTTTGTTTTGAGATGGGAGTTTTGCTCTTGTCCCCCAGGCTGGAGTGCAATGTTGGGATCGTAGCTCACTGCAACCTCTGCCTCCCGGGTTCAAGCAATTCACTTGCCTCAGCCTCCTGAGTAGCTGGGAGTACAGGTGTACCACCTCACCCAGCTAATTTTTGTATTTTTAGTAGAGATGAGGTTTCACCATGTTTGACCAGGCTGGTCTCAAACTCCTGACCTCAAGTGATCCGCCTGCCCCGGCCTCCCAAAGTGCTAGGATTACAAATGTGAGCCACCGCACCCGGCATCGAAATATACACTTTATATCAAAATACACTTTAAGCAAAATTTCAGCAAGTAAAATCAAAACCAACAGTATGAAATATCATGACCAAATGGGTTACATGCCAGAAATGCAAGGTTGTTTTATAATTTGAAAATCAATTAGTGGTATTCAGCGAAAAAAGAAAAATCACGTAAATGTCACAGTAGACACAGTAAAAGCATTTTAGAAAATCTAACATCTATTCTGGATATAAACTTTCTCAACAAACTAGGCTTAGAGGGAACTTCCTCAACCTGATACATGGCCTCTACAAAATCTTCTGTTACATTGTGATTAATACTGAAAGACTGAATGCTTCTCCCCTAAGCTGAAGAACAAGACAAAGGTATGTACCCTTACAAGTTCTTTTCAACACTTTTCAACATTTTCTACCAAATGCAACACAGTAAGAGAAAGAAAGAAAAGGCATCGAGATTAGAAGAGAGAAGTAAAGTTGTCCTTATTTATAAACAACATGATTTTCTATGTTGAAAATTCAGTGTGGCCTGCACAAAAAGACACTAGAATTAATAAGTGAGTTTAACAAGGTTTCAGGATAGAGGATCAATATACAAAAACCAATTTTTTATATTTTCACTAACAATGACGATCAGAAGTTAAAATTTAAATCCAGTATCATTTAAAACGACATCAAAAATATGAAATACTTAGGGATACATTTAACAAATGATTTGAATGGACTGCACACTAAAAACCATAAAACATTGGTCAGAAAAAATTTTAAAGAACTCAAAAAATGGAAGACACATTGCCTTCATGGATCAGGACAAGAGTTCAAGACCAGCCTGGGCAAGATGGTAAAACTCCAACTGTACAAAAAATTCCAAAAAAAATTCACTGGGCATGGTGGCACACACCTGTGGTCTCAGCTACTCAGGAGGCTGAAGGTGGAGGATCGCTTGAGTCCAGGAGGTTCAGGCTGCAAGGTGCTATGATTACACCACTGCACGCTAGCCGAGGCAACAGAGTGAGACCCTGTCTCTAAAAGAAAAAACATGAACCAAAGTTACTAAGGCTTTGCTTGCGTGGTTTTAATAAAGCTTCTAGGTAGCACATCTCAGGTGCCAATTTATGTCAGGCTTATTGTAGGGGGTCAATGAATAATAGTTATTAAGGTTTCAGCTTGGCACTCCCCAAACTGGAGGATGCCAGAAAGATATTACTGTTAACTGGGAGTCCTAGGAAACTGTTCTCTCTGGCAAATCTGTGATTTGCTGTAACACGGTAGAAATAACATGCTTAATTGTAATCAATATAGCAACATTATTATTTGAGCAATGCACTAGGTTGCTGATCATCACGCTATCAAGACCATGAAAACAATATTCCGTAACGATGTGTCTCAGAGTTTAGCATGAATAGGAAGACCCTGGCGGGCTTAGTAAAGCACGAGTTGCCAGGCCTCAGCCCCAGAGCTTCTGATCCGGTAAAGCAGGGCTGTCGCCGTGAGAGTTTCCCGAGATGCCGATGGTGCTGGGCCAGGGTCACACTTTGAAAACCCCCTGAATGATTTCATCGCTACATTCCTATAAGTGATTACACTGAAGCGTCATAAACCATCATCACACAATATGCTTCTAATCTATAGTCTCTCTGTAATAAAAATTTGAAAATTTTCTGAACACCTACGTTTTCAATAAGAACTTTATTTTTAACCCAGGAAAATGTCTACCCAGCCCTAAGCTTCTCATAAGATGGTAATAAAATGTTGTCTCAGAAGACTATAACAAAAAGTTGTAATCGCATACTTTCAATCAGTATTCCAAAGTAACAGAGACACTTCACTCACAGAATTAGGAGTTGGGCCACCTGGGCTGGACAAGGTCACAATTCTCAGTTTGCACAGCTGATCAGAGCCAGATCTCCTGATTCCTAGTACATCCCTCCCTCAGGCCTCAGTATTCACCTCCATAAAATGGGAGAGTTCACTTGTGCTCCCTCCGGTCCTGAGAATTCTTCTACTCACAGATCTGGACTCAATTTGATGCAGCACACTGAGACATGTAGTGCTGTCAGAGAGGAAATGATCTGCCCTGTAAGGCAGGAATGTGGGTGAGGGAGTCGGCACTGGAGGGCACTGGGTGGAAATGTCATAGCAAAGATTCGGACTGCAGACTGGACACATCACTCCTCTCACCCTGTGAACTTCTACAAGTCCCTGAATTACAGAACACATTCCTGGGACAAAGCCTGAAAGAAAGAAACATAATGATACTATAATGGTAATGGATATCTGTTGTAAAAACAATACTTACTGAGCCCATACATCTTACTTGCAGAAATCCAAAGCTATGTTTTCGAAGCTATTTCAGAGTTTCAGAAGATAAATAAATCAAAGGTCTCTCCACCTTTGGCAAAACTGTTCCAGCTTGGATTAATCTGGAACTGAATGTCACAATGAATCCCGCCAAGGCTCGGCAGGGCCCCAGGCAGGAATGGTTCACATTCCATCCAGAAAAGCAGCTTTGGGTCCTGGAGGAACCAGTGGTTTCAATGCAGCCCTGACAGGGGTAGTTGGATGGGAGTGTTCCCCTGGGTAGACGCAGGTGGCACAAGGGAGATGAGGGTCCCCTGGTTGGAGTCCTAAAAGCCCCGCTCATCTCTCAGTCACTGTGACTGCTAGAAATGCCAAAAGTTTGTGCAACAAAATAAATCTACATGTATTCCCTGTGGAGCTGTGACTCCTAACACAACGCAAAGGTCGGAGCTGAGACTCAGCCCCTGTTCTTGGAGTTAGTGGACATGACCTTCAACTTGAAGCCAGAAGAACTGAGTTTAAGACCGGGCTCTGCCCACTTTGAGAGCTCTGTGATTTGAGCAAGTTCAGTGCATCATCAGTAAATGAGGCTAGATTCTCATCCCTTTGTACCCCACAGGGGACCCTTTGCCAAGAGTTATTAAGGTGCAGTTCCCCACATTCTTAATACTTAGAGGCCATGCAGATCAAAGAAGACTTTAGACCCAACTTTCGATTTTATAGAGTATATTGCAAAAGCATAAAGTACAATATGGCATAAAGTACTCAGCACCCTTCCCCGCCTCGCCGTCAGTGGAAGCCTGGTCCTGAATTGTTTGTGGAGTTCAAAGATGCTAAGGAGACTCACCCTGTGCTAAGGTATAACTTCAGGAGGTGGAGAGCTACAAATGGAAGTAGGGGGGAAGTGGTCATGAAAGATGGCCTGCCAGAGCTTTTAGGGGAAGCCAGAAAAGGGACTGTAGCCCATGAAAGGGTGAGGAGAAGGCAGTGCTGACTAGGACAGCAATGCACATGCGTAAGGACTTTTGGAAATCTTCTGCTGTGTGTCACGTCCCTGAAATGCCAGCCGGTCAAAGACTTAATTAAAGTCTTATGCTATCTTAAAACGCTTTGGGAGCAGAAATTGTATTTCTCATAATGCATCACAGTGCTAAGACTAGAGTGTAAGGCTGAGGCTGACAGGCCTAGATAGCTTTGGGTTGCATATGCTTAAATGAAGAGTCAGCACATTTTAGGATGAAGCTTAGGGCATACATACGTGCACAGTAATGATCATGAAACAATTCCCAGCATCTCTACAGACTCCAACATTTTCGAAAAGTTTTCTCATGTTAATACAAGTCTATTCTATGTGTTAAGCGAAGCAGAGACTTTGTTCCCCTGCAGAACTGGATATTGAATGCAGAGGCCACTTTTCCTAAGCAGAGGAACAAAAAGAATTCCATGACCTGGCCGGGCGCAGTGGCTTATGCCTGTAATCCCAGCACTTTGGGAGGCCAAGGCAGGTGATCAAGACCATCCTGGCCAACATGGTGAAACCCCGTCTCTATTAAAAATCCAAAAAAATTAGCTGGCCGTGGTGGGGCACACCTGTAGTCCCAGCTACTTGGGAGGCTGAGGCAGGGGAATTGCTTAAACCCAGGAGGTGGAGATCGCAGTGAGCCAAGATTGTGCCACTGCACTAAACCCCGTCTCTGTTAAAAATCCAAAAAAATTAGCTGGCCGTGGTGGGGCACACCTGTAGTCCCAGCTACTTGGGAGGCTGAGGCAGGGGAATTGCTTAAACCCAGGAGGTGGAGATCGCAGTGAGCCAAGATTGCGCCACTACACTACAGCCTGGGCGACAGTGCGAGACTCCGTCTCAAAAAAAAAAAAAAAAAGAATTCCATGTCCAATTAAAGCAGAATAAGGAAAGCTGTGAGATGTTTCATTAATTAGAAAATGCTGGATCCTCCTGTCTACCTGAAGTAAGGATGAATTTTGACCTCAGAGCCTACACTATGGCAGTGTTTATGCAGTGACATAATCCCATATAGATAAATAAATATGGTTGTCTTTATACACATATATGTATACACACACACATACACACATCATATATCTCACTTAGCTAGACACAGCCCCCTCTTGAGGGCAGACAGTGGTCCTATCTTACAAGTTCAGCTCTTTCAGTGTCCCAGGGTGCCCAGTAAGTGTTAGTGGTGGAGAGAATGGCGGCGCTAAGGAGAATGGGCCCATCTGTGTTCCTAGACTGTTAGCTGGAAACAGAAGCCATCATAAGATGTGTCACCTATCTTTGTGACTTAGTGAATGAGTTGGGGTTGGGGGCAGCTTTGAAGCTTTCATCACAGCTCTAAAGACAAGGCCTGGTCCACCTCTAGGCTAGGCTCCATACCACGCTCTTGCCAGCACCTCCCTCCCGACTCCCCAGCGAATGAGGTTCTTCTCATTACCTGAAGGCGCTACTCTCCCTTCTCATACGCATGCACTTCTGACACGTCTACACACCAGCTCTGGGCCTCGATCCACCCATGGCAGCCCAGTTCATCTACAGGTCTCCCTTCTGTTTCTCACTGTGCCTGTCAAGGGCACCACAACAGCACTCATGGCCGTAAAGGCAACGTGGTTACCACAGGAGGGGTGCATGAGGGTCCAGGAAGGAGGGCACGGAAGCCAGAGGTGGTGGGCCAAGGCCTGACCTGACAGGGGAACCAGTGTAAATGCCAGCCTGTCCTTCTGGCCAGGACAATACCTAGAAGATGCTCATTATGTGGTTGTTCTGCTCACTCCCCTTACAGTAAGGGCACCATGAAACAAGAGTAAGAGAATCAATAGGCAGAACTAACCTCACCCACACACCGAGCAGACCATGCTTGAAATGTGATGGATGAAAACACAGGGGCCTCCCAGGCCTACCAAGCCAAGTCACCACTGTAGCACGGACCAGTGAAGCAACAACCTACTGGGTCTAGGGCCCCTCAGCTTTCCAGGTCTGCTGAGGGGGCTGGTTCCTTTCACACCTCCTGCATCCCCCAGCCTACTCCAGCAGTACAGTGTCCAAAAGCTCGGCACCTATCAGTGCAATCCATGGTCCCCTTCTCAATGGAAAGACTTCTGTTCTTATCGCCCCCTCCAGCAGGACTGGCTCCAGTCTCCGGGGCTCCAGCACCCTGCAGTGAGTGGGAACTGCAGGAGAAATGCTCCTCATCAGCTTCCATGTATCCAGTCCAGATTCCTCTCTCCTTCAAGAGCAGGTGGGAAGTTTGCATTTCCCAAGCTCCTTCCAAAAGGAAGGAAAAACTAGCAATTCTCATTCATCAAAGCAACAGTAAATCTAAGCAGACAGTACTTCACTCCTCTCTCACTGTGAGGTTCTGCAAATCCCTGATTTGTAGCCCAAATTCCTGGGAAGGAGTTTAAAAAGAAAAAATAAACTTTAAAGAAATATAGGAAGGTGGTTTTGTTACTATAATTATTATGGATATCTGTTGTACAAATAATGCACCCTGTGCTCATGTATCTTAATTGCAGAAATCCAAAACTATATTCACCTAAGCCACACTGACAGCTGAATTATCATTTGTAAGAGACCAAATTATTTTATCAAAGTAATAGGATAACTTTCAAATATGTATTTATTTGTGGGGCTGGGCCAACAGCCAGAAAACACCTAAATGAGAATTCAGATTTATCTGAACTTGACATTTTCAGTTGATCTAATGGCTCATTCGTTCCCTGACTGAAGAGTCAGTCCACTGACTCTTCAATGGCTTCCAATTAGGAGACAAGCAGAGAATTCCGGCTCCTGTGGTTTGTGATCCAAGTGCCTTCCTAGATGGTTATGGGCTATCCAGGTGGAATATTGGAAAGTGGAGGCAGGCCTGGAAAGGCCATGAACGACAGTGAGTAGAGTGACTGTAGTTAACAACAATGTATCCTTTCTTTCTCTCTTCCTTTATTCCTTTCTTTCTTTCATGAGACAGAGTCTCACTGTTTCTTCCAGGCTGGAGCGCAGTAGTGTGATCTCAACTCACTGCAACCTCTGCCTCCTGAGCTGAAGTGATTCTCCTGCCTCAGCCTCCCAAGCAGGTAGCAACACAGCTGCTCGCTACACCATGCCTGGCTAATTTTTGTAATTTTTTTTTTAGTAGAGATGGAGTTTCCCCATGTTAGCCAGGCTGGTCTCAAATTCCTGACCTCAGGCAATCCGCCCACCTTGGCCCCCCCAAAGTACTAGGATTACAGGCATGAACCACCACGCCTGGTCTGTATATTTCAAAACAGCTAGAAGAGAGGACTTGAAATGTTCCTAACACAGAGAAATGATAAATGCTCCAGGTGATGGACACCCCGATAACCTGACCTGAACGTTACATGTTCCATGCATGTAACAAAATTTCACGTGTACCTCATAGATATGTACAAATATGTATCAATTTTTAAAATTCTAAATAATTTTTTTAAGAAGCGTGGTAGAAAGCCAAAATTAGATACTGCACAGCAAGGTTTGAATTAAGGGCAGTGCTGGAAAACATAACCACCCCTTGTGGCCATGCCTCTGATCCAGGTCAGGGACCCATTCCTGCAGTCAACACCTGGGAAGGCGCGGAACCTGGGAGGGCAGCCTGTGGAGGGGGAAAGGCCCCTTGGAGGTGGAGGGGAGGCCTCCGTGCTGCCCACCCAAAGGCAGAGATGAAGCGTTTAGGAGCCGGAGAGGGAAAGTCCCCGAGAGAGAAGCAGCCGCGCTCTGCCAGTGCGCATGCGCACATGTCCGTGAAGCCGCGCGCTGGGGTTGGATCTGCCTCCCTCCGCCTCGCTGAGCCGCGGGAAGATCGGCATTCAGATAGATATGCAGTTTGGAAGAAAGGGAAGTGCTTTGCAAGTGAAGGGGAGCGGAACGTGCCACCCCAAAATCTGCCACTTTGGCATAAGGATTAAGTGGCGCTGTCGGCAATGGAGAAGAAGCAGACACAAGAGAAGCTCTCCGCCCTCCCCTATTTGCCGAAAAGCAGGACAGAATTTGTCAAGGTGTCCCCCCGCCGCTCTCTAGGGAAGGATGGGGTTAATCACCAGACACAATCCAAGCCCCTCCTCAGCCTGGAGAGACCTGCACAGCACGTCCTGGTCCCGCTGAAGCAGCGCTTCCCTTCCCACAGCTCCCCACAGGGTAAGGTGGCCTTCCCGCCCTGCGCCTCTTGTGAGGTGCTATGAAAGCTCGAGCTCTGGCCGCCCCTTGGAGTTACTCACTGCGGACGTTCCCACGAGTGTGCGTGATGCACGTGGTAATAAACTCGTGTCTGTTTTTCTCTTGTTAATCTGCCTCTGTCAGTCTCTTTCACAGCCCCAGCCAGAGAACCTAGAGGGGTAAAGGAAAAAGATTTTCTTCTCCCTAGAGAAGCAGACAGACCCCTCGAATCCCAGGAGTGCTGGGCGCCGGCTGGGTGCTGCTGGTAGAGCCTCTTTCTCCCCGTGTCCGACTGTTCTCATCAGCAAGGCGAAGGCACCCACACCGCCTGGAACAAGCCGGCTCTCCACAGGCTCAGCTGTTTGCATCCTCTTCCTGTAGCTCCCTCATCTCTGAGGCTGTCTTGGGGTGCTGCCGCCCTGTGGGCACCTGGGACGCTTCAGCCTCATTCCTCCCACTCCTCATGCCAAGGGTGGCTCCAGGGGGTCATCCTTAGAGAATCTTTTCCCACACATTCCAAACCCTCAAATTCCCCATGCAAAGCTTCCAGGACTGCTCTGCCCAGCTCACGGGACTTCCCCAGAACCACCACCCACCAGGACCACCTCCCACCCAGAACCACCACCCACCCAGGACCACCTCCCACCCAGAACCACCTCCCACCCAGGACCACCTCCCTCTCGAGGACCACCTCCCACCCAGGACCACCTCCCTCCCAGGACCACCTCCTACCCTCCACTTCAGACCTTCTCCTGCCTGCTGGGTTTCCTGGGGTCTATTCACGACCTCAAATCTAAAGTCTCCCCTTTTCTCCACTCTACTCCTTTCTTTCTTTCCTCCCTCCCTCTCTCTTTTCTTTCCTTCCTTTTTTATTTATCTTACCTCCCCGCCCACCAGCCTTCCCTCTCCCAGTATAACACTCACTCGTGAGCACAACCTTCCTAGTTCTGACTGCATCTTACTCCCAAAGACCCTGCGCATTGCCTGGTTCTCCTCTCAAATCCTTTGCCTTGAATCCTGGAAGGTTGTGCCCTGGGGCAGGCTCCACCTCCTCATCTCTATACCCTGTTGTGCAGTTGGCAGCTCTACTGGACACCTGGTGTGACACAGCGAAGTGGGAGAGATGGGTTCATCTTTTCCAGGGAGACCCTCACTGCCTGCCAGCTCCAGGCCTGGTTCACCAGCCCTCTGCAAATCCACCAGCAAACACACATACTCCAGTACACTTCCATCACCTCACGTTACCAGAATAGGTTCCTAAGACTGTGAGTGAGAGAAGGCAAGGCACTCAGGGCCACGTGGAGTGGGGATGCCACAGTGGCGGACCCATCTGAGATTGTTTCAATGGTCACAGTAAGACGATCAGCGCCTGAGGAGTGGCAAAAGTGAAGAGAAGGGAGGGGTGAGAGCTGGGAGGAAGGTGAGGCCACTGAAAGGCAGGTGTGTGGATCAGCTCAGCAACAGGCCCTGGTGGGGGTGTTGGGTTAGTGGTGGGGTTCTAGCAAAGGGAAGAGCTGTTGATGGGAGATATGGCGAGGTCCCTTTCAGGCAGGGAAAGACAGATATGCCTGTGGGACACCTGGGTGAGAACATCAGGAAGCAGGGGATGGTGTTGTTCTGGATATCACCCCACTGTACCCCAAAAATGGAAGACTTCCCAAGAATGCTAAGTGTCTAATGGGGAAAATAGGGACAAAGGCACACACAGAGTCAGGGTGAGGCGGGCGGAAAGCCCGGAGCTGGGATCCAAAAACCTGGCTCTAGCCGGGATCCCCACTTCCCCTGTGTCCTCAAAGCCAAGCCACGGACGCTCAAGCATCAGCCTGCCTGTCTGCAGAAGGTGGGGAGAGCCCCTCCCTCACACCCCCATCTAGAGGAACGAGGAACCGGGAGACCTGACAGAACACGGGTTCTGAAGGCAAGGCAGGCCTTGGGATAGAAGGGGCAGTTTCAGGCCAGGGTGAGGGCTCCAGGATGAATATGAGGAAGCTGAGCGTTCAAGACATGGGGCGTTGTCATATCATTTTACTCAGCGTAGCTGCCTTGAGCAGACAGACCAATCCTTTCCCGAACCTGGGACAGGCTTCTTTCTCTTCTTAATCACATATGACAGCTTCACTGGACACTTGCTGTGGCTTCTGAGTCCTTGTGGAATTTCCTTTTCAGAAATTCAGACTTAAATCCCAGCTGAGGAAAGTCTTGTGACAGGCAGGCATGCTCTGGGCCCTGGGACCCAGAAGGTCACAGGATGTGGCAGGGGCTCGTGGATGGGCTGGGCATGTTTCCTTCTAAGGCTGGAGGGCTGAGACACACCCTATCTGGGTAGCCACGCAGCTCCCAAGCACAAGAGTAGCCGGGGAGTCTGCAGAAGACACAGAACATGCAACAAAACAGAGCATCCCCTGCTTCTTCAGCCAATAGAAAACAGCGCCATCAGCAAGACCAAGACGAGCTACCCGCACTCCAGGTACACAGAAGTCAGATTGAATGCCATCAGCCCAGAATAGTAGTGTTAGATGTTCACCTCTTTTCAGAGCTCCAGTTCAGGCCAGAGGAAGTGGAAGTGTGTGATTCAGGGGCACCCTTTGCATCTCCTACAAGGGCAAAGGGGAAGTGGTCTTTGGTGATCAGGGACCAGCGTAAACCAGAGCTGCCGACAAACACTGGAACACTGGCACTGGAAAGGACCCCCGAATCCAGTCATCGTCTGGACAGTGAGAGTACGCCCAGCCATCTGGATCCCATGGTGGACAGCACTTGCAGTCAGATCCCCCGGCTCACACGGCACATCCCCCTCGCTTCACCTCTGACCTTAGAGAGCTCACTTCACTGACCCAGGCTCCATGCCCTTGTCCCTCAGGGCTGTGGCTGCCATCAAGCACTGACAGGTGCTGGCAGTAACTTTTGCAGGGTTTTTTTTTCTTTTCCTGAGGCATCACTGCTCTCTTCCTTTCCTGTTGGGGCCTAATGCATTAGGCCCCAACAGTCCCAGACCCTGGTGAGGGATGCCTACGTGACCCGCAGGAACTAGAAAGCTGTTGAAATCTTACACTGGGGAGTGACATGGTTATTCTGTGTTTTTGAGCCGCACCCTGACTGTAGTGGGACAGAGTCAGCCAGCAGTTAATGGCACCACATCAGAGGATAAACAGGCAGACACTGGGACCCCAGCAGCCACTAGGGTGGTAGCCAGAGAGGTGGAAAGGGCAGGGTTTCTGTTGAAGTAGGAAGCTCTAAAGGAAAACGAGAAACAAAAGCTGGCCCTGAGATTGTAAGCCTGAGGGATGGGCAGATGCCAATGTTATCAGCCAAGTTAGAAGCCTCAGGAGGCTTAAAGCAAGGACCAGGACTGAAACAAGGATGAGCTGCTTTGGGCTGTTTTGAAGCAGAAGAAACTGGTGGTGCCCATGACCTTGAACACAGGGAAGAGACTGAGATTGGAGGACAGAGGCTCACATGCTTAGCTAGCAGGTCATTTCTGTGGCCAGTAGTTTTCACAGTTTTACAAGCCTGTCACTCCCAGACTAGCTGCGCCACACCCAGAAGGCAGGGGGCAACTGGGTCCACCACGGCAGCACTTGCAGGCTCAGCAAGGAGCCTCTAGATCTGTGGCCAGCATGGACCAGACAGGTACACTGTGGCAGGGTGGGGAGAAGTGGAGATGCAATGGGAACCCCAGGCACAGGCCCCCCTGGGAGGAGGATGTGGGAGGAGAAGGCTGCCCAGGTGAGGGCTCAGCCTGGAGTCAGGCTCCACCTCCCCATGAAGTGTGCCCGGCCAGCCACTGGCTCTTGGCCACCCTGAGAGAGATGAGGTCAGCTTCCCACTTTGGCCCAGGACTGGGGAAGCAGAATATGCCTGGGTCCAGAGGCGAGGAGACAGCAGAAGAAACCACACGTGTGTGGGCACACCTGCCAGCACTGGGACGGGGTCTAAGTAGAGTAGTGTGAGGGCCTGGGGGGAGTTCTAACCAAGAAAATGGGTGATCCCAAGGCAGAGGCCTCTTGTCCAATTGCAGCTGCTCAGAGGCCATTTGCCCTGGTTTGGGGTAGGAAGGGACTTCACGTGCATGGGGTTCCCACTTGCCCCCCAGGCAGTCTGAGGCATTGGAGAACACGTGGCCAGAGGGGGAAGACTGAGCAGTGTTCTGGACCTGCTCCTTACCAGCTCTGGGGCCAGCCTCAGATGAAGTGTGCCATTCACTTCTTCATTCAGTGAAAATATCTTCTGTGTGCCCGGCCCTGAGAACCCCGGGGTGAGTGGCTCCACAAGGTCCTTACCCTCAAGGAATGCACACCCCAGTGTAGTGAGACAGACAATGAACAGTGATGCGAGTGAGAGCACACACGTATGTCCCTGTGACTTGTTTAGTTATCTATAAAATGGGACCAGTGACACCACCAGCCCTACCCACACAACAGGACCGTGGGACATCGCAGATGGGACCTGCTGGAACTCAAGGGAAACACCATGAACTCACACACAGCTGACTTTGCTTTTTTTTTTTTTTATTTTCTTATAGTAAAATGTACATAACATAAAATTTACAATTCTAACCATTTTTAAGTGACATTAGGGACATCTACAATGTTGTGCAATCACACCATCGTCCACCTCCGGAACTGTCTTAGACTCCCCAGCAGAAACTGTCCCCATTAAACAACAACTCCCCATGCTCCCTGCCCCAGGTCCCGGCAGCCTCTACCTGACTTTCTGTCCCTAAGAATCTGCCTGTTCTAAGTAGCTTCATATCAGTGTGAACCCATCATACTGCATTTGTCCTTTTGTGTGTGACTTATTTCAGTTAGCTTCACCTAGAAGGGGATTGCTGGATCCCACGGCGATTCCTGGATCCCATGGCGATTCCGTTTAGTGTTTAACTTCTTTTATTTTTAATTTTTATGGATACATCAGGGCTGTACATATTTAGGTGGTACATGTACTACTTTGATACATGCTTACAATGTGTAATGACCAAATCTGGGTAACTGGGATATCCATCATCTCAAACATTTGCATTGGGAATGTTACAAATCTTCTCTACTAGCTATTTGGAAATATAGAATAAATTATGGTCCACTAAAGTCACCCTATTGTGCTATGAAATACTAGAACGTATTCCTTCCACCTCTCTGCACTTTTTTAACCATTGACCGATCCCTCTTCATCTCTCCTCCCTGCTACTTTCCACAGTCTCTGGTGTCTGTCATTCTACTCTTTACCTCCATGAGATCAATGTTTTTAGCTCCCACATATGAGTGAGAACGTGCAATATTTGTCTTTCTGTGGCTGGCTTATTTCGCTTATGTGTGTGCCTTTGGAATAACTGCCACGCTATTTTCCACAATGGCTGTGCTGTTTTCCATTCCCACCAGCAACGCACCAGGGCTCCACTTTCTCCAAGACCTCACTCACTCTTGCTTTTCTCATTCTTCCGGTAGCAGCCAACCTAATGCATGTGGACTGGCCATTGCTCTTTTCTCTGCGAATAGTCAGATCGCATCCCACACGCATCCATCTCCCACCTACGTTGCTCTACAGTGTTCATTTATGGTGCGCTATTTCTGGACTAGGCACTGTTTCTGTACTGTACTCCAGCCTGTGTATCCTATACTTTAAGGACAATGTAAGGCATTGCCAAAGTAATCTCAACAAATTTGTAACTGTCTCTATGTTTCTTTCCTTAGAAATAGAGGTGACAGGAGCTACCAGCCTGGCTAGAAAGCTTGGTAGTATGTCACTCTCAGACTAGGGATTCTGAGGGTCAGTCCCAGCACTATCCTACTGCCAATCTCTCCTATCCCAATCTGCCTCTCCTGTGTACCCCAGAAGGAGGCACAAACCAGTGCCAGGGAGGACAGCAAGGCCCAGGGAAATGCACCCAGGCTTTGCTCTCCTATTTGTGGACGACTGTTCATTTTCAAAATAATTGGCACCAACATGAATGGATAAAGAACAAGAGAAAATAACACAGGGCCCTGTAAGCTGTGCCTGGCCAGACTCGCCTGGTCCACATCCAATCCTCCACATATATTAACGTCAAATAATAAATAACCCAAGCCCTAGAGCAGGACACACTCACAAGTGTAATTCATACCTCAAAATTCAAGCAAGTGTCAAACAGCAGCCAACACTATGGATATAAATTCCAGCTTGTTCATACGCTGACATTCTAAAGTCTAACAAAAGTGCACAAGAAGGTGTTTTTCCTGGCTAACAAGTTGCATGCCTTCAAATCTAGAACTTTTATAGAGGTGCGCTCTTGGGAACTTCAGCAAGAGCCAAGAGCTTGGGAGAAGATGCCCATGTCTTTGCATGGTGATGATCATTTCCCTTGTTCAGCAAGTTTTCACCTTATTTTACAACCTCAGGGTGTCCAAGCTGGAAGGATGTTTGTGATCCTCACTGTACAGATGCGATCACCAAGGCCCAGAGGGTTGATGCGAGGTGAGCAGGCTCCACACCTGTCACTCCCAGGCCTGCAAGATGTATTAAGGGCAGCACCTGCCATTCCTCAAATGGGAGAGTTTACATTGAGGTAATTGACAAATCTGTTCAAAGAAACTAACATTTGAGTCCAAGCTGACTTGCTTGGCATAAAAAGAAATGTGCCAATGTGAGGGCTGAGACATGACACCTCTTCCATAGAAATATGAAATATATCATTGTGCCACAGAGGACCCAGAAGGAGGGGAGTCAGGCAAGACTGGAAACTGAGCCTCCCCTGGCAAGCATGAGAGATGGCCCTGGATGATGGCATCACTGCCAGCTCCCAGAGCACACAGGCTCCCACCTCAAGCACAGGCACCTCAGGCTCCTAGGACAAGAGAGAGGGAATGACCCCGGGCGAGGGCAGCCAGCCACCCTGGGTGACTGTTCCACCTCTGCTTCACGAGTCATGTGTTCCTGTTACTCCAGGTCCCTTCCAATGCCCAGGGCACCTAGACCAAAAGAGACGCTGGGAGGATGAAGCGCTGAGTCCCATGGGCTCAGGTAGCGCCGGGGCTGTCACTTCATGCAGGCTGTGCCTCATGAGGAGCAGGATCAGAAGGGCAAAAGTCCCCCACATCTGATGCGCTTAGGCTGGGATGCACCAAGACCCTCTAGGCCCCCACGCTCCCTTTGACAGGACAAGTGGGAGAGCAGCTGGCACGGAGGAAATAAATATTTTGAGCACAAGTGCCAGCTGTTTAGGCAAGGACAGAACTTGGGACACCCTCCTGAAGGAGGTGAGGTTGGGCACAGCCCTCAAACTGGTGGTGAGGAGTCCCTGGCCCAAGTGCATTCCATGCCCTGGAGAGAGATTACCCTGCCTGTTCCGAAGCTGCAAGAGAGGACAGGCCCCAGGCAACAGGAAGGCCAGAGCAAGCCGAGTGTGGACAGGGCAGCAGTGAAGTAGAAACAGCCCCTCTCTACCACTTCACAGTGACCGCGGGCTCAGAGCATGCCCAGCACCTGCATATTCCATCTTCATTTAGTAGTGAACATGGGCCTAGCACCATGCCCAGCACCCACACATTCCATCTTCATTTAATAGTGACCACGGGCCCGGTGCCACAGCACCTATACATTCCATCTTCATTTAATAGTGACCATGGGCCCAGCACTGTGCCCAGCACCCACATTCCATCTTCATTTAATAGTGACCACAGTCCCAGCACTGTGCCCAGCACCCACATTGCATCTTCATTTAATAGAGACCACAGGCCCAGCACTGTGCCCAGTACCCACACATTGCATCCTCATTTAATAGTGACCACAGGCCCAGCACTGTGCCCAGCACCCACACATTCTATCTTCATTTAATGTGACCACAGGCCCAGTGCTGTTTCCAGCACTCACATTGCATCCTCATTTAATAGTGACCACGGGCCCAGCACTGTGCCCAGAGCCTGCATATTCTATCTTCATTTAATAGTGACTGTGGGCCCAGCACCATGCCCAGCACCCGCATATTCCATCTTCATTTAGCAGTGACTGTGGGCCCAGCACCCGCATATTCTGACTTCATTTAGCAGATACTGGCAGGCACCGCTCCTGCTTTGCCTGCACAGATGGTCCTTTGCTTTCCGGGCTCTAGTGACTACAGAGAGAGCAAGAATGGTATGATGCTATCTCATCCAGAGAGGGGAGCCACTGTGTGTTCTGACTTAGGAGTCCCCTCCTGAGGAGCTGTGGCTGGAGTTCGTGTTTCAGGAACAATACCTCAAGTCACGCGGTGCCCGGGGGGAAGGATGCACCTGCTGCACAGGCTTGAGTTTGCTGAAAGCAGCCAAGGCTGAGAGGAAATTAGCGATACTAGGAAGGAGAGAGGCTAGGGACGGTTGAGGTTCCTTTCCATAAGTAGCAGCAGCTCAGTCTGCTCCTTGCAGAGAACCTAAAGAGAATAAAAACTGCTCTGTCAGAGTAATAAAGCTTCTAAAGCTAATAACTTAAAATACAGCTACTGGCCGGGCTGGTGGCTCACGCCTGTAATCCCAGCACTTTGGGAGGCTGAGGCCGGTGGATCACCTGAGGTCAAGAGTTTGAGACCAGCCTGGCCAACATGGAGAAACTCCGTCTCTACCAAAAATGCAAAATTAGCCGGGCATGGTGGCACATGTCTGTAAGGCCAGCTACTCAGGAGGCTGAGGCAGGAGAATCACTTGAACTCAGGAGGCAGAGGTTGCGGTGAGCAGAGATCTCATGCCATCGCACTCTAGTGTGGGCAACAAGAGTGAAACTCCATCTCAAAAAAAAAAAATACAGCTACTTATTATCTCTCAATACTACAGGTTGGCAATTTGAGGCAGCTCAGCTGCATGGTTCTTTTTGTGCCTCTACTGCTGGGTGGGCAGGAGCTGACTGGTCTGGGGGGCACCTTGCAGTTGGGCCAGCTCCCACAGTCTCCCCACTCCTCCAGTCAGCTAGCCCAGACTTGCTCCAGAGGCAACCGGATGGGGTTCAGGGAGAGAGAATGCAGGGCACAGAGGCCTTGTGGCCAGGTACAGGTCCACAGGTGGCCCCTCACCACTCCCACCACATGCTATAGCCAGAGCCAGACACAGTCCAGCCCAGATTCAGAGGGGAAAGAAGTTGCTGCAAAGCCACGTTATAAAGGGTATGAAGGGTATGGACACAGGAAAGAGAGGAGGACCGTGGCCACTTGAGCACTCTGCTACCGCAGGCCTATGAGGTGACCCAGCCACCTGCCTTCAAGAAACCTCTGGATTTCCAAAGAGAATTTCAGAATTCCAGTGTGGAACGAATGCCAAAGAACCTCTTATGAATTCTTGGACCTTTTCTTCTTCCTTTTTTTTTTTTTTTTTTTTTGAGACAATGTCTTGCTCTGTTGCGCAGGCTTGAGTGCAGTGGTGGGATCACAGCTTTCTGCAGTCTCAAGCCCCCGGGCTCAAGTGATCCTCCTGCCTCAGCCTCCCAAGTAGCTGGGAACACAGGCTGATGTCACCATGCCCAGCTAATTTTTTAACATTTTTTGTAGAGATGGGGTCTCATATGTTTCCCAGGCTGGTCTTGAACTCCTGAACTCAAGCGATCCTCCTGCCTCAGCCTCCCAAAGTGCTGGGATTATACAGGTGTGAGCCACTGCACCCAGTCATGCTTGAACCATTTAAAACTCGTGAGACTCTTGCTCAGCCGGACACAGTGCATATCTTCTACCAGCTCAGTGACTGGAAACTAGAGCAGTTATCTAATTTGGAGAATGTGGCAATTTTTATATTCAAGTATTTATAAACCAAAATCCATACCCACTAGAAACAAATGACCTGCCTTGGCTAAGAGAAGCTGAATGACTTGACCAAGGTCATGCAGCTGGTAAATAGCTGAACCTGACCAGCCCACCCACCCTGCTTTTAACAACGTCATGACATGATATTATGGGTGCCTATAGCTCAGGAAGAATGGCCCACTGACATTGGAAGCCAAGAAGCGAACCTCAGGGGCTGAGAGCTGCAGAGCGGGTTGCCTGTGAGAGGTCCTGTCTGCCCATCTAGAAGAGCGGCGTCCAGGAGCAGGGCCTTCAGCTTCTGCACTGAGAAGCTGCTGCTGCTGTCTCAGCTTCCTTCCCAGCCAGGGACCTGGAAGGCACATGTGGCCACTGTGTTGTCATACCTGTGTTAAAAACAAAAATTAATCAGGAGGCCATCAGGCTGAGGCAGCTCCAGTGCCCTTGACTCCTACGTTGGCAATCCACAAGCTGACTCAGCATAAACAGTCATATTCTAGGCCTATCAGAAACTGCCGACTAACCCCTAACTAGCAACTTTCTACTAGTTAAGCTTAACCAATGAGAAACCACCAACTACTCTCTAACTAGGGACTTTCCACTGGAATGATCCGAATGAAATTACTGCTTCACTGTAACCAATCATGTATTTTCTTTGCCTTGCTCTCACCTTTGCCTTATAAAAGCCTTCCTCTCGTGCCTTCCTTGGTGTCCCTAACTGCTTTCTCTCTGGCACTGCCCAATTCATGAGTTCCTCAAAAAAAATCTCTTTAATATTTTAATATGTGCCTCAGTTTATCTTGGAACACCTGCCCGAGGAGTGGTCTCTTCTTGATTTCTCTGTCCAGTTTTTCTCTGTGGGTTACACAGAACTGCAAGACCAAAAAGATAAAGTAGGAAAATCACTCTGTAAGCCATCAAAATATGTGTCCTAGATCTTTATTTTTAAACAGTAGTCTCTAAAGCCAACCCAGAGCTACACAGGCCTCTGGGGTGACTCTCGGGTCTCATAGGTGGGGGCTCAAGTCTTCCTTCTGCCACAGGTTTCCTTGTGGCATACAAGTAAGAGTCAGTTTGCAGACGACGAAGGATGCAAAGGAACACTCACTGAGCATTGTCATGCCTTGGAGTTTAAAAATGACAATCCCACCCTAGAGATAGTGGGGCTGAGCCCAGGGACTACACCGGGCCAGCGAGAGAAAGCACCACAGCCCAAGGTGCCAGGGTTTAACGCTGCTGTGCTTCAGTACAATCACCTGGGGACTTTTACCACCTGCAACACTCAGGCCCCTCCCCAAAGACTGGCTTATGGCACAGGGGCAGCCTGCTTTATCATCATTTTGTTAAGGTTTCTCAGTTGACTTTAATTTGTAGCCAGAACTAAGGAGCCACTTTTAGACAAGCAATTTTCAACTCAACATTGCCTGTACATTGTGTACACATTGAAATTACCTGGGGAGCTTAGAAAAGGTACTAAGCCTGGGTCTCACCCCACTCATTCTGAGGAAATTGGTCTGAGGTGTGACCTGAGCATCAGAAATTTCAAAAGCTCCCAGGTGATTCCTATGGGCAGTCAAGTGTGAGGCCCAATGTCTTAGGTGACACTTAGGTCAAGAATAAATCTGAGAGTCTCGGAAAAGTTTTTTTGTTGTTGTTTTGTTTTTCTGCAACAGAGACCCCCTCTGTCTCCCAGGCTAGAGTGCAATGAAGCAATCTCAGCTCACTACAACCTCCGCCTCCTGTGTTCAACCAATTCTCCTGTCTCAGCCTACCGAGTAGCTGGGACTACAGGCATACATCACCACACCAGACAAATTTTTGTATTTTTAGTAGAGATGGGGTTTCACCATGTTGGTCAGGCTGGTCTCGAACTCCTGACCTCAAGAGACCCACCCGCCTTGGCCTCACAAAGTGTTGGGATTACAGGTGTGGGCCAACACGCAAGTTGAAAGGTCCCACCACCTGGGTGCTTGCTAACCCTAAGGAGTTCCATGCACATCATCCTCCAAGGTCAAAATCTCTGGCCATGGAGACAGCCCCGCATGCAGAGAAACCCTGTGGCTGGTACCACAGAACTCAGGCCACCCAGGTCCTGCCTGAAGCTGTAGGCTCCTCCCCTGCAGTCCTGCCTTCCTGGATCCCTGTCTGAGCTAGGAGCCAGGCAGGCTTCCCTGGAGACCCTGCCAAAGGCTTTTTAGTTCTCCTGGTCGATTTTCTGGGTCATGTTACCTTTTCAGGGCATTAGCAGCCTAGCTTCTGAGCTCCCAGTCCTCCAGGGGTGGCACAAAGTGGCTGGGAGGCACCGCAGTCTAAAAGGAACTCCCTAGGCCAAGCACAATGCAGAGGCTCCCACCTGCGGTTTCCATGATGAGCCCACCAGGACCAAAGCAAGAGAAGCAGGGATGGCTGCTCTGGAGCAAAAGGTCTCATCAGAGTCGCCTAGAGGGCTTGTGAAACCCAAGTCGCTGGGCCCCACCCCAGAGTTTGTGATTCTGTGGGTCTGGGTGGGGCCATAATTTGTCTGTCTAACAGGTTCCTGGTTGGGCTGATGCCGCTGGTCCTGGGAGCCTCCTTGGAAAACTGCAGGTCTGGGCTGCTGCTTTCTACTTTCCCAGAGTGTAGCTTTTTCTCTGACATGAGCATTCTCTGCAAGGCTAACTAAAGCACTGTGACTTCTTGTGCTAAAGTTCCCCACCCCAATCTTCAGCAGAGGCAGAGTGTGTAGAGGAAGGACAGAGTGGGTGGGGCAGAATAGTGTCCAGGTCCAAATCCCTGGCACCTGTGAGTGCTGTGTTGCTGGAGAATGGGAATTCAGGCTGCAGACGGAATTAAGGCTGCTAACCAGCTGACCTGAAGATGGGGCGACTGACTAGCCTGGGTCAACCAGGTGGGCCCATTGTAATGACAATGGCACTCCCTTCCTAGCTGGAAGAAAGAGATGAGCAAAGAAGTAGAGACTCACAGGTAAGAGAGACTGGGCCACATTTGCTGGCTTTGGAGACAGAGAAAAGAGGCTGCAAATGAAGGAATGTAGATCCCTCTAGAAGCTGGGAACAGCCCTACCCTGACAGCTAGCAAAAAGACAGGGACCTCAGTCCTACAGCCACAAGGAACTGACTCTACCCGCAGCCTGAATCAGCAAGGAAACAGGAAAAGAAAAAAGGCAAAGGAAAAGTGAGTCTGGCTTTTAAAGTTGGGAAGATACAGACAGGCGCTGACTCGGTAGAGTCAGAGCTGGGGGCATCAGCTCACATGGAAGGTCATGTCCTCTGCCCCAAAATCAGAATCATTCATCAGCAGCTCAGAAAGGTAGCCTAGCCTCCCCCGAGACTTCCAGCAGCAGTGACCTCACCATGCTCCAGGTCATTCAGTTCATAAGTTCCTTGCTCATACTGATGGAACTGCTGAAAACTTCTCAGCAGAGGAAGCTTTGTGTCTGCTGCTACAAGGCACATAATCACTAACATGGGCCCATGTTTCCAGCAAGACTGAGACAAGTGCTTCAGTGGCTGTGGGTGGCATGGGCTGGCATGGTCCTGGGCCGATTCATCTTCTCGGGTACTGAGGCCTCCCATTTGTGAGTTGGTGTGCTTCTCAAAAACACCTCCTCTGAGAAGCCTCCCTGGGTCAGCTCAGCCTGCATATTTCTCCCTTGTGGCACTCAATTCATGCAGGCTTTATTGCTGTGAACTGTACAGGGCCTCATTCTCTTCTGCAGTACCTGTAGTGAGACATCCATGTATAAGCACTCTGAATATGTCTGTTGGCACATAGATGATTCCAGTATATTTTTAGGTTAAATAAATCACTATTTAGCAAAAGGCATGTTAACTTTTTATGGTAAGAAAATGTTTTACTGTATATGCATAGAAATATATATAGAAGGATGTATTTTAGTATATTAAAATCTGGATGGGGAGGTAGTATTTTCTTAGTGTTTGTAACTGTTTATTTTTAAATGCTTTTTTATTTTTTCAAAGTATTGTATGCACTGAGTTTAAGAAGTTAAGAAATAGTAAGTCTTAAAGAGACAAAGAAAAATAGCAGTAACACAAAGCAGTTCTGTTTCACCCATTCCACCCCCAGTTCTCCCCAAGGAGAAACATTGTCATTAATACTTCCAGGAAATTATTCCCATCTTCAATTTCATATTTTTGGTACTATATTCATGTTGAAATTTTTAATTGATTAGCTATAGGCCTTAACCTGAATTCCCCATCAATGCCCCTCTTCCCATCCTCCTAACACATAATCACATTGAAGACCCCTTTTCTTCAGTTTTGGGAAATTTTCTTGCATTACATCTTTGAAGCTTTCGTCCCCTCTGTTCTGCTTCTGGAACTCTTGTAGGTCAGCAGACTGGCCTTGAGACTAAATCCTATCATTTGTTTTATGCTTTCTCTTCTATTTCCCTTTGTCTTTTTGTTCTACCTGATTTTAGCTTCTAACCATTCTATTGTTTTCTTGTTTTATTTTATTTGGGATATTTTTATTTTTTGCCTGTCTTTAATTTTGAGATTCTTGTGGTCTGGTTACTTTCATGGTATTCTGTCCTTGTTTTACAGATATAACATCTTCTCATATCACTCAGTATAGTAACTGTAGGGTATCTTAGTGTTTAAAGTTTTCTGTATGTGTCCTACATTGGCTGCACTGCCTCTCTGGCTCCCCTTTTTCTGTTTGTCCTGGTTTCTGTGCTTCATGTTGGATCCTTTCCTCAAATTCCAGCTGACTTTGTGCTCTCCTCATACATAGGACAAGGCCCTGAAAAACCGATTGAAAGTATTACATGTGAGTGTTGAAGATTTCAAAGACTTGGCTTCACCGAGGGTTCATCAGAATTTTTGATTCCCCAAATGTTAGTATCCCTGTATTAGTCCATTTCACATGATGATAAAGACATACCCAAGACTGGGCAAGTTACAAAACAAAGAGGTTTACACTCAAGACTGGGCAAGTTACAAAACAAAGAAGTTTACTGGACTTACGGTTCCACATGGCTGAGAAGGCCTCACAATCATGGCAGAAGGCAAGGAGGGGCAAGTCACATTTTACGTGGATGGCAGCAGGCAATGAGAGAGAGCTTGTGCAGGGAAACTCCCCTTTTTAAAACCATCGGATCTCATGAAACTCATTCATTATCATGAGAACAGCACAGAAAATACTTGCCCCCATGATTCAATTACCTCCCACCAGGTTCCTCCCATGGCATGTGGGAATTGTGGGAGTTACAATTCAAGATGAGATTTGGGTGGGGAGATAGCCAAACCATATCAATCCCTGTCTTTTCTGGGGTTACTGACACTCTCCAGAAAGAGTCCTCTAGCTGCCTGGGATAGAGGTGGCCTGAGCTGTTCTAGGGACAGGGACTGAGGAGCCACTGGCTGACACAAGTGTGGCTTTAATCCCCGTTTCCGTCCTCTGTGTCACCCAGCCTGCTGAGGCCTGGCCCGTCACCACTCAGTTCATCTGGAGAATAAACCTCTGGTCTGCACTGGATGGGGAAGCAGGAGAAGGGCAGGGAGGAGAGGAGGGATGGAGGGTCTCCAGATTGGGTGGAGTGGGAGAAGGAGATTGGGGTCCGACTGCTCTAGAGGCAGACTTTCAGCTATTCCCTCATTTTCAGTCCCAAGCCCAATCTCTGCTCCTTGATTCCTAGTGTCTCTGGGTGCAAAGCCCTTGAGGTGGGCTAAGGTGAGGCATTTATTGCTCATAGGAACAGCCTACTGCAGGCAGAACTCTCCTGTGTTCTGCAAGATCAGTTACCCCCCACCTTCACCAGAATTCCTGTCTGCTTTTATCTGTGTCCTTGGAATGAACGTTTTTTTAAATTCTCACGTTCTTTTTTGGTGGGGAAGAGCCAAATGCTGATTGCTAAGCAGCTATATGTATCTGGAAGTCCCTATGTTTTCAAAAATAAGCCTGTTTTTTGTTTTGTGTTTCAGTTATGCCAGAAAGTGTGTATTTTTGCAATGTGGATTGGCAATTGTTTGATGGCTGGCGAATGAACAAAGCAAAAATGAATAAAACATGATTTTAACACTTAGGGAAGTTACAAATGATTTTAGCTGACATCCCGAATTTTACTGACTAAATTCTCATTTTTCCTGGTAGAACCTTAGCCAGCTTTTGAGAATTAATTTAAACTGAAAAAGTCAAACATTCAGAGACATTATCACAAAAAGCACAGACACAGATGGGAGGTTGTAGTATCCCCACTCCAAAGTCTACTCCAGCCCGACATCCCTGGTCGGCCAGGCTCCCCTTGAAGAACACAGGCCCGCCTTCACGGAGGATCCTCTGTGCTTTCTCCTGGGCCAGGCCCTCGCCCCTGGGGGCTCTGATTAATGAGGAAACCCCTTCCTCACAGCAATAGTGGAGGGGGACCCTGTCCACAGCCGCTCGGTGCCTTTACCTGAAATATCACTTCCACTGCATGTTGAAATCCATTCCTGGAGGCACTGGCAACTTAACCTCTTGAATGCTGGGTACTTAGTCTCCTGGGTCTCTGGGAAGGATTGACGTCAGACACCAATTTACAGAAATCTGCCTTCATCTAGAAAGCCTGGGAAGGTTCAGACTCTCCCATGGCCAGAGACTGTAAATCTGCCTCCTGACAGCTCATCCCAGGAGACAGAGCTCCCTGGCAGGGCTGTCTGATGGACATCCAGTGAGCTTGCTCAGCAAAGAGGCAATCCTTGGCCTGACCCCGGCTGGCACAGCAATCCCTCACTCTGTCAGTGCCCTCTTTCAAGGAGGCTTAGTTGAAATGGAGTTCATGGTGATAAATACCTCAGCTTCAGTGACTCACAAGGATCTGAAGGGTTCAACTACCTCTTTGGGAACAGAAAAACCAATGCTCAAAAAGTGCAGCTGCACAAGCTCACACTGACCTTTTGCTCCAATCAGAATCCACCCCCAGGTATTCTGGCTGGGAAAACCACTGCACCATCTCCTCTACCAGAAGCGGGGTAGCAAATGATAGCTGCTAGGGCCCCCATATGAGCCAGATGTTCCGCAGCCACATTGTGGAGCAGGTATCTCACCCCACCCAACACAGACCAATGCCCAGCGGACCTGGCAGTTCTAACGCCCTGGAAGCTAAAGACTGACTTGCCAGACAATGGTCAGGATAATGACGTGCAAGAGCAGGACCTTTCTGCTTTGCTGGGGACACAAGCCCTGCGCATATTCTAGATACTGCCCAGTGTGAGGCAGGAAATGGGGATTGCATCTAACTCAGAGAAGGAGGGAGAGGTGAGGGACAAAAGTGAGTCAGCCTGAAAATGTATCCACTGTACCCTGTTCCACAGTTGGGTGTGTGGCTTTACATATTTCCTGGATATTGACCAAATTGATCCTACAGAAATAAATCTAAATAAATGGTCCCCCTTGCACAAGCCTCCCTCATTCATTTAAAGATCTACCACCTCTGAGTTTACAAATCTTCTCAGCTGGTGGGAGATGCCAGCATTAATTTAAGTAATTCAAATACAAAGTGGCTGGACGTGGTGGCTCATGCCTATAATCCCAGCACTTTGGGAGGTTGACGCAGGAGTTATCATTTGAGCCCAGGAGTTCAAGACCAGTCTGGGAAACATGGCAAAATCCCATCTCTACTAAAAATACAGAAAATATTAGCTGGGTATGGAAGCGCACCTGTAGTCCCAGCTACTTAGGAAGCTGAGGAGGGAGAATCACTTGAACCCAGGAGGAAGGGGCTGCAGTGAGCTGAAATCACACCACTGCACTTCAGCCTGGGTGACAGAGTGAGACTTCATCTTTAAAAAAAATACAAAGGGATGAGTGCTGGGGGCTGGAGGACAGGTAACTCACTCTGATTATGGGGACCAACAACTGTCAGGCGGTGACTGATCTGGACTTTGAATAACCTGTGTAATGATGATGACAAGAAGAGAATGTTGAGGAAAAAAAGGAAGAAGGAGGAAACAAGAGAATATGGAATATTCTGACTCCTAGGCCACGCAGACAATCTGGAGGAGAAGAAGGAAGCAGATGGAAGGTGGAGATAGAGAGGTGGCACAGGAGAAGCTAGCAGAAAGCCAGGGATCTGGACAAAGGAACTCAGACTTTAGGCAATGGAAAATCTCTAGGAATCTTAAGAAGGGATGTGACATGTGAAGACCAGCTGTTTGCAAAGCGAATTTCTGCAGGTGAAGGACCGATTGGAGAGGGATGATGCTGGAGGCTGGGAGGCTCATTAAGGGACTGGGGAAGAATCTGTACAAGAAATGAGAGGGATGGGAGAGGCAGATGAGAGATGGCAAATGTGGAGCAATGAGGATGAGGACTGGCAGAACAGAAGAGGAAGAGATATTGTCAAAACTTACTTTGTGTCCAAATTTGGTGACAAGGGTAATAATGAAACCAGTAGCCAAGATGTAAAGTCCAGGAAGTGTAAAGGAATTGAGGTGGAAAGACAGTTTGATTTGAAATACATTGAGTGTAACATAGAGGTGACCAACAGGCAGGTGGAAGTGGTGGTGCTCACGGCTGAGGAGAAATGCTGGTGTCAACCCTTGCTAGGAATAGGCCTTGTGCTGATGGCACTCAGGCCACAGAGTCAGACAATAACCAAGAAAAGAGCAAGAGTAGATGGGAGAGAGAGGGTTGCAAATGATGTCTTGGTCTATTGCTGAGTAACAGATTCCCTGATATCTGGCAACTTAAAATAACAAGCATCTATTATCTCACAGTTTCTGAGGGTACCTGGGAGCAGCTTAGCCAGGTGGCTCTGGCTCAAGACCTCTCATGAGGTTGTAGCCACGCTGTCAGCCGGGGCTGCCATCATCTGATGGCTCAAGTGGGGCTGGGCATCAGTCTTTAAGCTCCCTAATGTGGCAGCTGCTGGCAAGAGCCCTCAGTAGCTCATTGCATGGGCCTCTCTGCAGGACTCCCCATGGAGGCAACTGACTTCCTCCTGAGAGAGAAACCCATGAGTGACAGAGTGACTAAAGTCACGGCTTTTATAACTCAATATTGGGACTATCGCTACCACTTCTGCAGTGCTGAGTCCTATAGACAAACCCAGGTATAATGCGGGAGGGGACCACATAAGGATATGAATAGCAGGAGCAGGGTTTGTCAGAGGCTGCCAACCACAGATCACCAACCCAGGAAACAGCAAAGAAAGAGGACTCTGTAAAGGATGCACAGAAAAAGGAAAGAATGCAAGCCCCAGTGCATGTAGGATGATTACCAGAGGCTAATATATAAGGGAGATGATTGTCCAGAAAGACGGGTTGGTTTCAAATGCTAAAAAGTCCAAGCAGTGTGAACTGAATACATATGGAGCGATGCTATGGAAGCAGGTAGAAGCCACCTCTTAGCAGATGGAGAAGGGGGTGGAAAATGAAGACATAATGGCAGGTGGTGGTAAATGTAGACCACTTTCCAGAGTCTTGGTGGTGATTGGAAAAGAGGCTGAGAGTGGTTTTCAGGAGGAAGCTGTTCTGTTTCTGTACACAAATGCTTTGGCTGGAAGGAAGAGATGGAGGGGAAAATTGGAAGGCATGGGACAGAGACCCTAATGGATGATCTAGAGTCCCAGAGGACACATGAGAACAGTGACTGGAAGCACGAGCTGTGAGCATGAACTCCCCCTCCTCTAGTGGAAGGAAAGGACAGGTAAGGGATGGTTGTGAGGGATGTGAGAGGTCTGCAGGGTGCTCATCTGAGGGTCTCTATTTTCTTCTGCTGATAGTGAGGGGAGGGATGAGGTGGTGGATGGGGGCTTGGAAGAGATCAAAGGCTTAGATCAGCTCTGGGGACTTTTCTCCAGGGACAGACACTAGCATTGAGTTATGCCCATGATCTTCTTGTTGTGTTGTGGAAACTTCCTCATCCCACAGCTGAAGAGTAGCACACACCCATTTCATCCTCTCCTGACTTCTCACGCTCCCCAGAGGCACCTGGGCATCTGGAATTTGTGTGCTGCTATCAGTGAAGCACAATTTATGTCCATCCCCTATGGCTGGGGATGTCTACAAAGCATCCATTTATAGTAACAGAAGCTCCAGACGAGGCTTGGGGAGCTGTGGCCTGACTGCTGGGGGCGCTTATTCTCCTGGACCACCTGGGAGGAAGATGCCTTCCTCAAATTCACCATCAGCTCTGCAGATCCAGAAACCATGAGATCAACACCTCTGCCTCTAACCCTCCCAAATCATCTGCCCCAAGGCTATGGAGACATTCTCTTCTCACTCAGCAGCTCTATGTCTGGGGCCCTTGTGAAACCAGAGTGGCAGTAGACGGGCCAAGCCCTGGGCAAGTCCACTGAACTTCACGTGACCCTGCTCCCTCATCTGTTAAATGGGAAGAAGAATAGGGTTGTTCATGTATCATTTCGCACAGTACCTGGAATGCACTGAATGTTAGGCAAACACTAGCTATTTTTCACAAGCCCTGGAGACCAGACATTGACCGCCAAGGGACTCAGTTACAGGTTTATTGAGTCAGTCTGTCTTCCTATTGTCCCCACACACAGACACTCTGCTCAGTGTACAGTGACATGAAACAATATGGTGAATATGGGCTCTGGATGAGCCCGTCATTGCAAAGAAAAGCTACTCCCCTTACCCCAATTTTCTATGGTCGGGGGCCTGGCTGTGCCCTCAGTTTGGAGTGTTAGTTTAGTGGGTGGAATCCTATAACAAAACCCGTGCAGGATTCGTCAAAGTGGCCAGTTTTCTTCGTTCCTTTTGATATTAGCTCCCATTTCCTGGCACCCTCTCTAGACACAGTACATCTGACGCAGTAAGACACCTTCTAGACCCATTTTACAGATGAGGAAATTAAGACTGAGAGAGTAAGGAATGTCCCAGGCCACACAGCTGCTAACTGCACAGTGCGGAGCTGGGCTTTGCTCCCTTCCCTTCTCCTCCCCTCCCGCCTCTTCCTGCCTCCTCCCCTTCATACATGGCTGCTCTGCCTGCTCAGACACCCAAGGACCATGGACAGAGAAGAAACAGCAGGGGAAGAAGCCCAGCTCTGTTCCTCTGTGTGCCAGGGTCCAGCAGAGATTCTCTTCCAGAAGTCCTTCTCAACTTCTCAGAGCTCTTGTCCAGGTTCTTTCCGGAGTCTCAGATGCCCAGAATCATAGATTCTTGGGTCGGAATGGTCGAGCCAGTGTGTGAGAACTGTTCGGAGCATCCGCCCCGACCCTGAACCCAAATGGGCTCCAAGGGGTCACTAGCTTCTGCAGCAGCTCAGCCTAACACTGGGCAGCCGGTTACTGGAGTGTCTTCCCTACTTTGAGCTAAAGGCTTCCCCACCCAGCTTCCCCTCACTAGTCCAGCTTTGGACTCCTTAGGATGCAATGGCAATTTAGCTTTCTTTGTATAATATCCACATCGCACCACTTCCCCAGGCAGCTGGGCCCCTGTCCACTCTGCTTCATGAATGCTGTAACTTGAGCCTCCCTTCTCAGAGTACTTTTCCGTACTCTGCAGGTTTCCGCCTCCCTCCCTGCCTTGGGGCTCTCTGTCCTTCCCCTCTCCTCTGCCTCTCACAAGCCTGTTAGAAGCAGAGCTCCCCGGCCTGTGCTGATTTCTCCAGGAAATGCCCCTTCTTTTTCTCCCCTGCGTCCATTAGCGACTGCTGGGTCAGAATGTCTGGGGTTTCACCACCTTCTCTTCCAAGTTCTGTTTTAAGGTATGGTCTTTGGTTCCTGGCAACCTCTTCTCTAACTCCAGAGAGGTCTAAGGAGTGTGCTGGCCCAGTCAGACCTCCCGATCCCCCCGGGCTCCACAGATGAGCTTAGATGGTCGTAGAGGAGTGGGAAGCCCTGCCAGAGCCCTCTTTGCAGATTCTTCAACAGGGGCCCTCTCTGGAGTTCCTCCGTATCTTGCTTTTTCTCACAGGCCCTACTTTCTTTTCACCATCACCCAACAGCCCCCCTTTTCCCTCCCTCTTATGGGGGCAGTCCCGGGATAACCCTCAGCCTCCTTAGTTCTCAGCTCTCCTAACCCAGTGCACTGAAAAAAAGCCTCCTACGGAAAAGGCTATGGGGAGAGCACAGCTCAGACGCGGTCCACTGTCAGCAAAATGCCCTCAGCTCTAACTGGAAACATACATCACCCAGTTGACAATTAGGAACAGGTAAGTTTAGCAGATCCAAAACGTCCTCCAGTGCCTGGTGCCACTCCTGTCTCATCGACCAGGCCCTGAGCTGCTGATGGCCTTGGCTGAGTCACCCCCCACATCAGGAGACAGCTGGCCACCCTGAGCAGCTGCATCCAAAGGGAAGGAGTCCTCTCCCTCTTGTTAAAAGCAAGGGACGCTTTCCCAGAAGTCCTCAGCACACACCCTGTCCGGGCTATTTGACCAGAACTGGGTCACACTCTCTCATTCCTAAAGCAGTCTCTGGGAAGGGGAGACTGGACTAACCTGTGGACTGAACAGACCCTGCCAAGCCAGGCCCAGAAGGAATTCGTATCTTCTGAGCAAGAAGGTGTCAGAAACAAAACAAAATCAGCAGCTATTGGCCAGCAAGAAGCAAGTGGGCTCTGCAGGCAGCCAGAGCTTCCGGACCCACACAGATCGAGGGTTCCCAAGGGACAGGGAGCTGTCAGCGCTGCTGAAGCCCAGCCCCCGCAGCTCCATCTGTGCAATTCAGTGTGTGCCACAGAGACCGGAACACCTGCATTTGGGGGAGTGGGTGTGCGTGGGTGTCAAGATACGTCAAAGTTCAAGAAGACTGAGATTGAGTCTGCTAATAGAAAACAACTGAGGTAATAAATATGTAAATCATACACTTATAAACTTGACCTTGAAGACAGCATGAGCACAGAGGTTCTTAAACTCATTCAAGGGGGAAAAATACCAAACAAAAAAAAGTAATCTTTATGGAATGCCATGATTCTTGATCAAATTAGTCAATCAAAATAATTTTAACAGCAAAAAAAATCTGTTCATTACATATGTTGAGGGTGTATCATCCTCAACAAAGCAAAATGCAAGCCAGGTGTGGGGCACACCTGTGGTCCAGCTACTTGGGAGGCTGAGGTGGGAGGATCGCCTGAGCCTGAGAGGCTGAGGCCACGGTGAGTCGTAATTGCAACCCTGCACTCCAGCCTGGCTGACAGAGCAAGACCTTTTCTTAAAAAGAAAAAAAAAAAGAAAAGAAAAAGAAAAGAGAAGAAGAAAGCCAAATGGACTGTGCCTGACTTTTCCGCTACCATTGGGAGATCCCAGCTCTTCATTGTTCAACTTAGGATGGTATGAAAACATTGAACATTCAGTAGAAATTGTACTTCAAATTTTGGATTTTGATATTTCCCTGGGCTAGCAATACGCAGTACGATACTCTTACACAAGATATTCCACACTTTATTATAACATAAACCTTGTGGTAGATGATTTTGCAGAACCATAAACATCACATTTAAGTAGTCCAGGCTAAGTGCTGATACTCAGTAGGTTGGGTGGACTCAGTGCATTTTTAACTTAAAATATTTCCAATGTTTGATGGGGCTTTCGGGACGTAAACCCGTCCTAAGTTGAGGAGCATGTGTATTAGGTTTCCTTGGAGTTTTTTCTTTTTTTCCTTATTTGGTTGTTTTGTTTTCTATCTTGTATGAGCAAAGGGGTAAAAAAAATTCAGAAAACTCCTGAGAGGAAAACTAAATCTTACTACCATTCAATCCAGCACATCCGTTAGTAAATTAGAATGAGTGAAAGCCCCCACTGTCCCGAGTGCAGAGGCTGGGCTCCTTGGAACAGCTCCAGGGGCACTCCAAGTACTTTGAAAAACACCAATCCAGCCAAAACTTCCCATTTATTTTCTGCAAAAGTTGCCAAGGCTCATAGATGCCTTTGGGTTTCACCAAGGTCA
The DNA here is from genome assembly GCA_004027835.1 of Alouatta palliata. NCBI lineage: Eukaryota > Metazoa > Chordata > Mammalia > Primates > Atelidae > Alouatta > Alouatta palliata. The sequence goes on from PVKV010003240.1 coordinate 83,367, forward strand.
CCCAGTTAATTATTGACGTAGCAGTTCCCCTCGCAAAGAATCAAAATAATCTCCTACATCACATGTTGGGATGCAGGGTGGGGCCTGAGCTAAGTATGTCTACCCAGAGTCCAAATCCGGGACAGACTTGAAAAGCTTTCTAATCCACCTATACACAGAAGAATGAAGCTTGGAACTCATTTCAAAGTTGTTTCTACTGGTGATTTCAAGACACACCCCTCTCTCCCACATGCACACAAGCACAGACCTGCATGTGCACTGTCTCTTCCAGAGCCTGACGCTCCAGGCCCCCAGCACATGTGAAATCCAGGTGTGACTTTCTAGGTATGGCCTGGTAAGGAAGGGCCTAGCTCACTCCTCGGCTCCCTCCTCCCAGCCAGAAACAGTTAATTGCCAGCTCCAGGCTGCCTCTAGCCCAGCCCTAATCGCGGATCTCTGGCGGCTGGGCTGCGCTGAGGCTGAGCTGGCCGGGCCAGGCTGGGGTTGTGTGAGCAGCGGGGAGCATTCTTCCAGGGTAATGATTAAGCTGAGTGCCCGGTAGGGGCACGGGCTGAGAGCCGGGAAGGTGAGCCCTATTCACACCTCGGCCAGGCTGTGGTGGCCAGGACTGGTTTGGGAAGGCAGGGCCCCATTGCAGGGGCCCCGAGCCAGCAGCCACAGCCTCCTACCTGCACAAGGGCGGCCGGGAGCATCTCAGGGTTGGGGCCTTTGCTACCTGACCTGCCAGAATTTTGTCCTCACCCCCGGCACCATGAAGCTCCAGGTGATCTGGACTGGGCTGGAATACACCTGCCGGCTCCTGGGCATCGCCACTGCTGCAGGTAAGACCCCGCCTCCCGGCTGCTGTTCCCTGCGTACTGGCACGGCAGATAGGGCTGCCTGAGGGGTGGGAGGCGGCCGGGAGACAGCGGGCACATCTGGCCAATTCTGTGCTTCCATTTTTTCCCAAGACCCCCAGAAACACTGCTCTGTAGAGCAGCAGCAGGTGCAGTGGGGCGAGCCTCAGGCCAGGGGCCAGAGGCCTGGGTGCTGGATCTCTGCTTGGCAACTCTTCCTCCCTGTGACCTTGGGAAGCCTCAAGATCCTCATCTGCAAAATGATTCCAGGGGTCCACCCCACCTCCTCAGAGAGTTGTCATGAGGTGGAGGTGGAGACAGAAGGTGAAGGTAGAAAGGGCTGGGCCTTGCTGTGTAACTACAGAAGGTCACCTAAGCTCATCCTGCTTTACTCAGACTGCAGCCCTGCCTCGTGGAGAGAGAATTCCCAGTCATGAGCAGCTCTGCCCTGGGGGTGCAGGCTGAGCTAGGCTGCACACGGAGATCACAGGCTTCCCTCAGTCCCATGCTAGACCCTGTTAACAGAGCATTCTGTAGGAACCCAGACCCTCATCTGTGCTCTGCACTGTGGTCTTAGCAGCAGAGATGCTTCCCTATGCTGGGCTCCCCTCCTTCACCCAGTGGGATCACAGGGCTGCTCAACTGGCCAGAAGGGCACATGGTTAGGGAGAGCCCACAGCCACCATCCTGAGCCCTGCCTACTCACTTCCCCAGGGCAGGCCAGACTCTTACCCCAGGCCCCCTAAGGGGCCAGGATCTGTATTGCGGAAGTGAAGAGGCAGCATTCTGAACCCTTAACTCTGAGCCACGTTGTCCCTTGGGGACAAAGAGACACACCCCCTAACAAAGCCCTTCCTCACCACTAGGCAAAAGCTTACCCACAGGTCTTGCCAAATGGGAAAGTTCTCCCAGGTCAAATTCAAGTAGTGCTGGTTCCTGTCCCAGCCCGTCGCTTGCCTGATGTATGACCCTGGGGAGCCCCTGACCCCACTGGGACAGCACTTTCCGATCTGTACGATGGAGATGCTGGCCCGGTGTTTGGACAGATCAAGGATGCAGAAATTGAGCATGGCTAAGTAGAACTGAGGATGAAAACCTCTCAGCAGAAGCCCCCATGACACACTCCAGAGCTCAGTGGGAAGCCCGGTCATTTCTGGAGCACTGGGCTGGGTTCAGCTGTGAGCTGGCCAGTGGGCTCTTCCAGTATCTAGGCTGTGAGTTAGCTCACAGATGGCTGCTGGATGGCTTAACCCCGCCCCTCCTGCTGCAAAATGGAGCACCTGAGCTCAAATGCAGGTGGTAACCTTGCCCAAGGTCATGCTGCATGTCAGAGGGACAGCTAGCCCGGAGCCCTGGTCCTTCAACTTTCACAAAGTCCAGGGCTCTGGCCAAAGCCTTCCCTGCCTTCCAGAGTAGGAAGCCCTGCTCAGCAGACAGCAAGAGGAGGTTTACAGTTTCTCTGCTGAGGCTGTGAGTGGAGTCACGGATGAAGCAGCCAGATCCAGCCCCTTTCGGAACCACGCCATCTACGCATACGGGAATAATACCCAAGGTCCCCAACAAACCAACAAGCCATCCTGGGGAGAGGAAGGCCACCCTAAATAGGTTTCGTGTCTGTTGATCTGAGTCCACCCTGCTCCCTCTAGAATTTGGTTTCCAAATCTGTACAATGCCAGGAATCCGTTTCCCCAGGCACACTCCACCCTTATCTGAGCCCCACCTCCTACTGAGAGGCTATTCTAAGATGTATGTACCTATCCTTCTAATGGATTCGCTAGAAACAATTTAACATTCTGATGTATCTCAGTCAACGGAAGAGTCTGCAGCCGCCACACACACACACACACACACACACACACACACAGTGCTCATCTTAACCACAGCCTTTATCTCTGCACAGGGGACTGCTGTTAATGCTGAGAATGGGCCTCCCTCTTGGTTTTGAGAGGAGATTCAGACTAAAAATAGCCCATGAGTTGCCTGCTAATGGCCAGGCTTGGGCTTTCTAGAGTGCTGGGAGGGAGTGGGAGGCTAGGGAGAGGGGTTTGGTGTTTTGGGCAAATCTCGAGTTTCTTCAAGCATCACTGAACTCCTGGCCTGTTTCCAGTACATAAGATTTGCAAATTCCTTATTCTCTTAAGCCTCTTTTTTGTTGAAATCCCCTGTTGAAAAGTCCAGGCTTCAATTATAAGGGCACTGCTGCTAGAGAGGAAATAAGACTGGAAATAGAGGGCCTCACTTTGCAGAAATCCTAGGGAGGGATCTAAGGTGGCTCCTTGTCCCCTGCAGGTAGGCAGTGTGGATTTCTTAAAAGCTAGAAAGACATGTGACCCAAGGGCACTCAGAGTGTCACCTGCAAGGACCAGGCAGCTGCTAAAAGGCTATAGCCTCTCATTAGCAGCCTCCTCCTTGGACCCCCTGAAGACAAGATTGGGGCTGTCAAAAGCACTGAGAGCACCTGGTAGGTGCCTTTGCCAGCATGTCAAGGCACCATGACCGTGGGTGAAGCCACAGCCTTCGGATGAAGCCTCCTTAGGATTCCTCACACCCCTACCGGCCATTCTTGCCCCCACTCAGTGTCCAGCTCCACATCACAAGGGGTTCCAGAGCAAACACAGACAACTCATTGCGGCCACCCCCCCATGGGGGGTAAACAGGCCACACGCAGCTGGGTGGAAGTGTTTCTAAAATTAGAAAATTCCCTCCCTTTGCAGCAGTCATGTGGTTTCTAGGCCATCACAGACCACTCCTGCATTGTTTACACTGGGTTCATTTGCATTGCCTGCCTGGCCCAGAATGCAGGGGTGGGGGGGGGCGCACGCGGGTCCATGTGCATGCATGCGCCTGTGTGATGTCTAAGTGCCTCAGTTGCTGACACGTGGCATCCATTACTGCCCACGGAAGCAGACACAGCTGGGAAACCGCACATAAGCTATAAGCACTCCACCTCCCCCTGTGAGGATGCCGGAACTCCTACTTGTCCATCCCTCAAAGCAGGTTCTTCCCGTATGGACTGGAGACAGGGTAAAGATGTCCTGAGTGCGAGACTCAAGCCCCAGAGGAAGCTCAGCCCTGTGACAGGTTCTCAGCACAGACCAAATGGCAGGAAAGGGGCCTGGGAAATGGGTTTAACTGAGCCTGGAGCACAGCAGTCCAGGGCACTCCTCCTCTGTAAGATGAGAAAAGGCCTGCCCCACAGCATTGGTCCCAGTTGCAGGCTGGGAAGACAGGGCTGGCTTCCCTTAGAACTTCAGTGGTCCTCTTACCCTTTTACCTTGGGGGAATCACAAATAACTCATCCGCCACTCCCCACCCCCTGCCGCAGTGGCTGGGGAAGAGAATGGGAAGAGCCCCCTGTGTGAGGCAGAGGATGCACCTCTCAGGCCCTCCAGGCTGGGCGTGGAGGGAAGGACAGACATGTCCCTGGGCCCTGCCCTGTAGAGAAAGCCCTCCCCTCCAGGCTGTGCCCTCACATGCAGATGCGCATGGGCTTCCCCAAAAGAGGCATGCTCAGAAAACGTCTCTGGGCACTTGAGCAAGGCTTCCCAATTTCCCTCAGAGCAAAGAGGCTCCAGCTTGAGGCCCCACTGCCCCCACTCCAGGGCTGTATTTTACTCTCCCAGCCTCTGCCCAGAGCAGGGGTAGCTGAGAACGAACACGATTATTTGAGTAATACCGTGGCCTAAGCTTTGCACTATGTATTTTAAATGCTACCAAAGACATTTGGAAGTATCTCATTTCATTGCAGTATCTCATTTCATCCTCCTAACTGTCCTTGGAAGCAGCATCATATTCATCCTCATACCCACTGTACAGAAAGGGAAACCTAGGCTTGGTGGGGTGAAGCACCTTGCTCAAGGTCTCACACCAGGAAGCAAGAAGGCAAAGTTCCACCTGATGATGGTCTGGTCCTGAGATCCCACTCCTAATCGCTGTTTCCTCCATCTGAGTCAGGATTTAAAAGCATGTCTCTTCGTATTTTGATGACCCAAGATGCAGGATGCAAAACACACAGAGGAGAGCAGGAGAGGCTTGATCAGAACTGCGCCCATCCTCTACCTCATGCTCTTGCCCTTGGTGAGTTCTGATTAGGCAGGTGGGGTCATGGTGAGGACACAGGCACACTAGAGCACACAGTCCAGTATCACGAAACACTTCCTAAATCTCAAGACACCGATAGTCGATGCAGCTGTCCATTCTCTGTCTCAAGATTGCCACATGAGCTTTAACCAGCACCACCATGACCTTCTCCTGCCAAACCTGCTTCTGGACCCCATCTGGGGACAGTCAAATCTGCACACATTTCCAGAGGAAACTACCATGGTAGGGCTTGCATTGATGGGTCCAGAGGTGCAGGGCTGACTGCACGCTTCATGTTCATAGTCTCACTCCAGCCCCACAAATGCCTGTGGGGCTGTGCATCCCTCAGAGCAGGTTCTCCCCATGCTGAGTTCAGTCCCATTTTACAAATGAGGACACTGAAACTCAGAACGTTGAGGTAGCCTGGCAGAGGTCACATGGCCACGAGACAGAGGTCTGGTGTTGGAGCTCCACTCTGCCCAAACAGGGCTGTGCTGTGGCAGCTCCGAAGCAAAGGGCGTAGCAGAGCCAGAAGGGACATGAAGGGGTTGGAGGCAGAGCCGTTCTGAGCAAACTCTGCCTGTCAGGCTGACATGCTGTTTCCCACAAATTGAGTGCTTGGAATCAACCTGGGATCACTGAGGGGTTCTGTTTTGTTCCAGGTTTTGACCCATTAACCTGTTTCTCTATGTAAGGGACAAGGCCACATTTTCAAATACTCCCATGCTTCCCACGCAGTTAGAGCCTTGCTTTATTAATACAGATTAGCAGAAAAGAATTATTTAAAACCCAGCTGTTCTCATTATATTTTAAAGGATACACCAAATGCATAGTTTGACCTTAGCCCTGTTCAAAGCCTTCAGGAAAATAAATGCTTCCAAAGCAACCATCTTGGGCCCTCCATGCTAATTTCACCCCTTTTACATGTATATCCCCGTGACCACCTCCTGCTGTTTAAGAAAGCAGGAAGCATCACGCACTCCAAGGCCTCACAGGTGATTTCTCACCCAAGCAAGCCCACATTGTGTTTCAGACCTTCCAAGTGAATGCTAACTGTTTTCCTTTTCTAGTACAATCGGCTCCACGAGTAAATGAAATCTGCCTCCCTTTGTTCCCCCCACCCCACTGCCCCCTATCTGCTGCAGTCGCCAGTGGCCAGGGAAGAGAATGGGAAGAGCCCCCTGTGTGAGGCAGAGGATGCACCTCTCAGGCCCTCCAGGCTGGGCGTGGAGGGAAGGGCAGACATGTCCCTGGGCCCTGCCCTGTAGAGAAAGCCCTCTCCTCCGGGCTGTGCCCTCACACGCAGGTGCACATGGGCTTCCCTAAAAGAGGCTCGCTCAGAAAATGTCTCTGGGCACTTGAGCAAGGCCTCCCAATTTCCCTCAGAGCAAAGAGGCTCCAGCTTGAGGCCCCACTACCCCCACTCCAGGGCTGTATTTCACTCTCCCAGCCTCTGCCCAGAGCAGGGGTACCTGAGAATGAACATGATTTTTGAGTAAATACTGTGGCCCAAGCTTTGCACTAGGCAGACGATAAGATTTGGTTCAAGCATTTCTTTCTTCACTACCTTGTGCCTGTGCCTTGTTTCTAGATTTAGAACAAGAAATCTGGAACTTCAGTCAGGTTTCATTTACTCAGCAAACTGTTGCTGAGCTCCCAGTCATGCAGTGTAGACACAGGGATTAGGATTGCAAGACTTTGCCGGGTGGGAGCGCATGGGCCGAACAGAGAAGCAAACTAGTAAATGCACATCCAAGCACCAAGCACTACAGCGTAGTGTTTGGGAGAAAGTAGTGTGGGCTCGCTTGGGTGAGAAATCACCTGTGTCTGTGTCCTGCTCTACCGCTACTACATGTATGACCTTAGGCACATGCCCTAACCTCTATAAAGTTCAGTTTCCTCATCTACGAAATGGGGACAACCACTGTATCTACCCTCTGGAGTTGTGAAGACTCAATGAAACAATGGCTAAAATAGCAAGCTGCCTGGCACACAGATTCTCACTCAGCATGGGCTAATGTCAGAAGAACATGCAGAGCATGGAACTGCGTAGCATGAGTTATTGGTTCCTTCTGTAGGACGAGGAAGAAGGAAGATCCGAGGAAAGGAGCAAAGCAGCATGTGGCCCATAGGGCTGGAAGGAGAAAGGGGCTACACTGGAAAGGGCCTCATACTGGGAGACATTTCCCATCACATTCTGAGCTTGGGTTGTGAAGATCAGCCCACAGGAACTTGGCTATTGCTACACCACATATAGTGAGCCAGCCAGAGGAAGATGGCAGCCCTGTTTTATTGTTCATGGGATGATAGCTCTTTCAAGATTGTCCTGGGTTCTGTTCAGCCTTCTGAAGACGGCTGTGAACAAAAATAAATGTTGTCCGACGTAAGTGGCTGACACTGTGGAGAAGGGGCTCAGGAAACCACCCAGGAGGCCAGGTAATGGTCAGATGAAGAAGCCTGGTATGTGTGGAATGGATGGAGAACAAGCGGGGCCTGGACAATGCTATCTGGAAACCTGCTATGTGGATGAGTGAGCAGATGTGTTCTCCTTGAACAATGAGAAAGAATAGGAAGTGAATACCTCAAGTCTCCCTGACACTGAGATCTAGAAGAAATGTCTCCTGTGAGCCTGTATAAGTTTGTTTTCATGCTGCTGATAAAGACATACCTGAGACTGGGAAATTTACAAAAGAAAGAGGTTTAACTGGACTTAGAATTCCACGTGGCTGGAGAAGCCTCACAATCATGGCAGAAAGCAAGGTGGAGCAAGTCACGTCTTTTATAGATGGCAGCAGGCAACAAGAGAGAGCTTGTGCAGGGAAACTCCTCTTTTTAAAACCATCAGATCTCCTGAGACTTATTCACTATCATGAGAACAACACAGGGAAAAACTTGCCCCCATGATTCACTTACCTCCCACCAGGTCCCTCCCACAACAGGTGGGAATTCAAGATGAGATCTGGGTGGGAACGCAGCCAAACCATGTCAGGGTCCTCACAAGGAAGATGCTATTCTACACGGGAGACACTATCCTCAATAGTGCTAATGAACTACGTGAGTCTGCAGAGTCCTTCCTTATCACCAAAGAGAGGGGTATCGGCCCGGATGGCCTCACGCGTGAATTCTACCAACACTTAAGGAAGAAATAATATCTATTCCACACAAACTCTTCCAGAAATTTGAAAGGAGGGACTACTTCTCAACTCCTTCTGTAAAATCAGTATTTATGTGGATTCCAAAACTAGACAACAATATCACAAGAAAACGATAGACTAATATCCTTCATCAACATAGATGCAAAAATTTTAATCAAAGTTTTAACAAATAAAAGTATATGGAAAAGATAATATATCATAACCATGTGGGGTTCATCTCAGAAATGCAAGATTGTTTTAATATTTGAAAAATCAGTTAACATAACCGACCATGTGTTATGGACTAAATGTTTGTGTCCCCCCAGCCAAATTCATATGTGGAAATCCTAAAACCCACAATGATTTTATTGGGAGGGAGAGCCTTCTCTGAATGGAATCAGTGTCCTTATTAAAGAGACCTGAGAGAGCTCCCTGGGCCCTCTTACCATACCATGTGCAGTCACAGTGAGAAGACAGTTTTCTATAAGGAAAGGGATCCCTCAAACACGAAATCTGCCATCACCTTGATCTTGCACTTCTCAGCCTCCAGAACTGTAGGAAATAAATTTCTGTTGTCTATAAGTCAACCAGTATATGGGATTTTGTTATAGCAGCTGAAGTGGACTAAGACATCATGTTTAAAAACTAAAAAAGAAAAGCCATACTATCATCTAAATAGACACCAAATTTTAAGTAAAATCCAACATTTCTTTATGATTAAAATAAAACTATCATCAGCAAACTAGTATCAGAAGGAAACTCCTTCAATCTTAAAAGGTCATTACAGAAAACATACATCTAAGCCGGGCGCGGTGGCTCACGCCTGTAATCCCAGCACTTAGGGAGGCCGAGGCGGGCGGATCACGAGGTCAAGAGATCGAGACCAACCTGGTCAACATGGTGAAACCCCGTCTCTACTAAAAATTCAAAAAAAAATTAGCTGGGCATGGTGGCGCGCGCCTGTAGTCCCAGCTACTCGGGAGGCTGAGGCAGGAGAATTGCTTGAACCCAGGCGGCGGAGGTTGCAGTGAGCCGAGGTTGAGCCACTGCACTCCAGCCTGGCGCCTGGTGATGAGTGAGACTCTGTCTCAAAAAAAAAAAAAAAAAAGAAAACATACATCTACTTAAATGTAAAAGATCAGGTGCTTCCTCCTAAGATTAGGGACAAGGCAAGGGTGTCCCCTCTACCACTTCCAGTCAGCATCATACTGGAGGTTCTAACCAGCGCAAGAAACAGAACAAAATGCATACAGATTGTCAAGGGAAAGTAAAAACTTCTTTCACAGATGACATTATCATCTATAGAAAATCTGATAGAATCTACCCCTGAAGCAACTCGAGCTCATGGAGAGAATAGCAAGATTGCAGAGGACAAGCTCAATGTCTAATAATCAACTGTATTTCCATACATTAACAACAAACAATTAGAAAATTAAATCTTTAAAAGTGCAATTGATAATAGCATCAACAATCGGAAGTACTTAGGGATAAATCTGACAAAAGATGTAAAATAAACTACACTGCAAACTAGAAAACATTGCTGAGAGATAATAAAGAAAATCGAAAAGAATGGAGATATATCCTGTTGATGGGTCAGAAGCCTGGCTCAATATTGTTAAGACATTAGCTCTCCCCCAAATTGCTATAAAGTTTCAGTACAAGATCAATCTGAAGTCTCTTCCAACTGAATGTCCGTAAATGTCTACCATGAAATCCTTCCCTTTTCCCACACTGTCTCTGAACCCTGGCTCACATGCGTCAGCGGAACTGGTCTCCACACGCAGGTAAACCTCCCCACCATGCTTACTGTTTGCACAACTTCTGAGCTAAGAATCCTGCAGCTACTATCTTACTGTCCCAGATAATTCACAACAACTGGTTCCAGCATCTCCGTAGTCTTAGAAATGGTGCAAATCTAGCTTTTCATCTCTACCCTGGCGGTGACCACCTCTCCTGGACTGCCAACACCCACTGTCATCAGCCTGGAGCATCCTTCCCTGAGGTGTCCTTGGAGATCCTGAGTCCAGCAGGAGATGAGAATGAAGGAAAGCAATAAATATGTGTGGTGGGTTCTGAGGCTGCCCTCAGCAACGGTGAGTACAGAATTCTCATCCAATGCCCAGGCATCCAGTGCCAAGGTCACTGCCTGGCACAAAAACCCAGTTAGTGTGGCCTCTGGTGACTGTGAAGTATCCCGTGCTGCCACCAAGGGCATCACAACGAATACAAGACAGATGTCGAAATTTAACCCATGGAGTCAGAATGGATAAGCAACAGTGGACTGTGGGGTCAGGCCTAGGGCAAAAGCCACAGCAGCCTGAGGCCAGGGGGATATCTCCTTAGCAGGCAGCCCCACAGATGTCCCGAGCCCCAGGAACATGCTGGCCTGAGCCCCGTGGGGTCCGAGCAGGGTTATAGAGGGCTAACACAAGAGATGAGGAGATAGATGCGAGTTTGGGTCACTTATATCCCAACTGGGCTTTGAGAAGGGACCTCAAAGTAAATCAGTGAACAGCAAACAACATTGGTGCATAGGAAAGAGCTTTTTGGCCACAAAAAAACCCACAAGTGTGTTAATGGAAGCAAAGGATGAGAATAAGCCCTCTCCTTCCCCTGGAGAATACTGATGGAAACAGCCTGCCTCTTGTAATAGCTTTCCTAGCCATCGTCTGCATGTGTGCAGCACTCTCATTTACTTAGACCCAGCACTGGTGGGCACTGTTATGCGTGGTTTTACTTTCCCCATCTTCCAGAAGAAGATGCAGACCAAACAGTTAATCACCTTTGTGAGGACGCAGGACTCAGCTTGTCTGATGCAAGCCCCATGTTCTTTCTGCTCCAGGGCAGCCCCCTCCTAGCTTTCATCCACCCACGCTGAAACCAGAGCTCCAGGATGAGAAGGATACTCACACGGTGACTGCCCGGCCCAGGCCTACACCACAGGTCTTGGCCCAGGATCTCTGATCTCTGCTAAGCCTGAACTACAACACACAGCTCAGGAAAGCAATACAGAAGCAAGCCTTGGCCCCTGAGAGAAGAAAGTCCTTGTACTGAGGTTGGACCCTGCCCAGACAGGAAGGGCAGAGACTGGAGGGAAATAGCTAACAAGATGAGAGGGGCCAGGCTTGTCCAGGAATGGCTCCACCGAGGTGCGATCAAGGGCGTCTCCTGGGATTGTGCAGGGAGTGAGACAGAGGTGTAGGGTGAGCTGTGCTGGGGTGGGCGTAAGGTGCCTCCGTTAGGCTGGGGTGAGAGTAACTAGGGGGCCTGAGGTGGGGTAATAGAGAGGGATGGAGGGAGTCAAAGGCCACTAATGGCGGTGTCAAGCAACACTGCCCAGCGCCCCTGTGCCCCTCCACCTGGATGGGAAATACAGACAGCCGGATCGAGGCAAGTCTCAGGATGATTCTTTCTTGTAGAGAATTGGGTGTCATGAGGCTCTGATTCTGGGGGTAGTAGGGCCTTCGTCCCACTGTTTGTCGCCATTGATTAGCTCCTAATCATTGATCAGCTGATCCAAAGATCAGCTCTTCAGTCCCTGGTCCCAGCTCAGGGCAATGCCCCAGGGGTATCTGTGCCAGTGAGTTGCTGATTCAGGCCAACCGCTTCCACACTGGGCCAGCACCCTGTGAAGGCAGAGTTTTCGAGACACCAGTCCCACTGCCCTGTGAGGAGGATGGAAGGCCAGCGCCCAGGCCAAATTCCACAAGAAGCCCTCAGACCCTGGGCCACCCAAATCTTTGCATGCCAGGGCCAGAGCTACCACTCACAGGGCCAGGGAAGGGCCTACACTGCCCCTGAGGGAGGGATTGCCGCCTTGGGTTTAGAGTGAGGGCCACATTACATTACAATGAGGACTCCCTAAATGTTACGATAAGCACCCCCTAGATTTTAAGAGGAGTACCTCCTTCATTTTAGAACACCTTTTTATTTAATGGCAATTATCTCCTTAGTTTTACGGAGAACACCTCCTTAATGAATGAGCACCTCCATGATCTTAGGAGGCATGCCTCCTTCATTTTGAGCCCTGGTGTCTTTCTGGGCCCTCCTGGTTCTCTGGGTGCCATAGCTTCTCTGTGTTTAACCGAGAGCCCCGCCTAAATCTGAAAACCTGGCAGAAGCCTAAGGTCCAATTCCACAAAACAAGGAGTGGGCCACCCTCACCCATGGGTTGAGATGGCGGGGGGCCCACCTGTGCAGTCTCTGGGAACAGACACTCAGAAGACAAGAGAGGAGCTTCTTCTTAACCTGTGCCAATCCCATTCCTCATTCAAACCCCCGCTAAATTTCAGGCGGCACTTCATGTTCACCTCCTGCCAATTCTAGAGACCAGTCCCCTGGAAAAAAACATTTAGGAAACTCCAGGCTCTGGGTGAAAACATTTTGGGGTCCTGTATCTATATCATGCGGAGCTGGGATGCCTTCCAGGGAGATTTTGTTCCCAGCACAGTCCAATCGGCACACCAGGCTAGGGTCTTCCAGAGCCAGCCCAATGTGGCTGTCTGAGGTGAGTGTTCGAGATGGTTCACAAAATTTCTGCAGCAGGGAATCTCACTTTTTGCTTTCTTCACTTTTTCTACTGGGTATCTTTGCAAAATGCAGCTGTGGGAGGGACCTGCTTTGGATGATACAGGGTTCTCCTCCACAGATCCTTGAGGAAGTCTTAAGATGTAAAACCACCAATAGGATTCCATGACCCAGTGGGAGTCCCCAAACACCACCCCTACTCCTAGAAGCCTGAATCTCCAAGGATATGAGGCAGATGCTACAGGACCCAGAAATGCTTACTCCCAAGGAGTCAGAATATAATGCTTACTCCTAAGGAGTCAGATCAGACACAGGGACTTCCATGCCAAAATCTCAGGTGGCTAGATGACAGGGTAAGCGGCTTTGCCAGTCACCCGTGTGTGGCAGCATAATAGTCCACTCTAAAACACAGTAACATAAGACTACAATCATGTGATTATGCCCAAAACGTTGTGGTTCAAGAATTTTGGCAGAAAACAGTGGAAGCAGCTCACCTCTGCTCCAGTATGACTGGGGCCACAGGTGGGGTCACAGGCAGGGTGGCTGGCATGGTTCACAGGTGTGAAGTGGCTCATCTGATGCTTTAGTTCTCATTGTTGGTTGGGTCCATCACTTCCAGTCTATGTCACATCTGCTGAAGCTGGAATATCAAAGATAACTTCTTCTGTCATTTGTCCTGTGCAAAGCTGAACCAACTGGGACTGTTGTGCCCCCACCCTCGCTCTTTCTCTTTCTTTCTGTCTCTCTCTCTCTCTCTCTCATTTTTTCTCTCTTTCTCTCTCTCTTGTTCTCATTTCTCTCTCTCTCTTTTTAGCAGTCTCTCTACAAGGCTGGCTTGGACTTCCTCACAATATGTCGGCCTCACTCCTCAGAGATTAGCAGGAGCGTCTTTACAGCAAAGCCATTCTTAGCCAGCTTTCCTGAGAGATGGCACCCAGCACATCGCTGAGAAAACTAGGAGACCTTAGGGTTGGCAGTCCCCACTTGGGAGGTGTGCAGATGAAACAAGACGTATGGAGAGAGCCTACTGTCTGCATGGCATGTGGTGGCACCTGGGTGACAGGCAACAGGCCTGACATACCCAGGAAGCTTCCAATCCCAGACACCTCCTGGCCAGTCCACATCTCTGCTCCCCACTGCTCAGATAGCCCAAACGTTAACATGAAATGTCATGGCATGCCTTCTGCTTTATTCCTGAGAAGCCTCCTTCGCTGGGTCCCCACACAGAATAGACCCTCCACTCTCCTGGCCCTGCTGTGCCACTGGACAACAAAGCCACCTGTGCCACACCATCAGGAGCCAAGCCAGAACTGTGCTTCAATCCCAAGTAAACAATGAAACAACAGATACCCTGTGCTGGGAGAAGGGGTGGCCAGGAGCACCTGGAGTTGGTTTCTGTCCTCCAGGCACCACCAAATGTCACCGAAGTCTCTCACCATCTACACGGAGTCAGGGAGCTTTCTGAAATACCAATCCAATCTAAACACGAGTCCCTTCTGCTCACACTGTGGAACCCGATATTTAAGGACCCCACAGTCGCCTCAATCCACAGGCACAGTCCATTGCCCCACACTGTGCCCCTGCTCCTGCTGTTAGGGGCCCCCCACCCCTCGCAATGCTTGGCCCCTCCATTGGCACAGGTTCATCCCTGCTGCTTTCCTAGTCCCCTCTGGCTTCCTCTTTATTCATCTTTCCTCATAGTCCCATGAGTGGCCCCTCCTCTCTGGCCCCAGAGCTCCTGGATGAGTCCCTCATCCAGCCTGGGTCACTGCCCTTGCTGAATACACTTTTCTCAGTCCACATCACATCTCTCCTGCTGGACTAAGTATACTCCACGAATGAGCCCTGTTCCTGGGCCAACCAGTAACCACCGAAGACCACGTAGGCCTAGAAGAAGCAGGCAGGAGCCACCTCCTCCCCACCCCTGCCACTCCCAGCAGAGCTGCCTGAGCATCGAGGCCAGAGGCAGATAGAGCAGAGGACAGAGGAGGGACTCAGTGTGGAGTCGTGTTGTCTCAACCTGGCATGCTCTGCATCCAGGAACACAAACCCCGAAAGTGGGAGGATCAAGCAGGAAGCGATGACCCGTTGGCCTGGATGTCAGAGGGCCTTACCATCCCTCGTCAGCGCCCCACTGATTCCCTTCCACCTTGTGTGCATTGAGGAGCCATACTCCTGGCTCCCCACTCTCTCTTCCTCCCGCCAAAGGGCATCCCTCAGTCTTGGCATGCAGAATGCAGCCGGCTATGGTTGGGAGGGAGCTTGTGGGAGAGTGGTCCCATGCCTCTTAGTGAAAAGTGGCTGACTGGACACTGGGAAAGCTGCCAGGGCCAAGTTGGGGGAAGGAGTCGCCTCTTTGCATTGATCACCTGACATCTATCAGGCATTAAGCCGTGCGTTCCAGACTCATTATTTTTTCCAATCCAAGCAATGACTCTGAGTTATAACTTATTCTGCCCCTTCCACAGATAAGAAAACACAGGTTGGATGAGTTCAGTACTTACCACTTGTGTGTAATGACGCACAGAACTGGGATGTCCTTCCAGCTCTCATTTCTCTGTTGCCATTTTTTTTTTATTTTTATTTTTTAATGCAAACCAGCACTGTCTCTACAGTGTTCCTCAAATGCCCCTCTGACTGCCGACCCTTTGTTTATCTAAAGGATACAAAACAAAAGGCATCAAAGTAGCTCTCCACATGCCAAACGGGTACAGGACCTGGGAAGAAGCTGAGTTCCCAAGACCCTTTCCTGCCATCTACTGGTCATCAGCCACAAGCCCCTGCAAATCGGCCAAGATGACCTGCCGTGTGGGTGGAGCCCACGCCAGCCTTACGCCAGCCCTGACTCAAACACCCTTCCCTGGCCCAGGACAGGAAGCGCTCCTTCCCCAGCCAGTGATTCACTGAGCACCCGTGAGATGCTTGGCATCAGTTATCTTATTGAAGTCCTCATGACCACTGTGTGCAGGAGGTATCGTGAGGAAACAGACTCAGAGAGATGGGGTGACTGTGCTGTGAACTGGAAAATGAGAGACCGAAACTCCGGCTCTGACTTGGGCATGCATCCGTAGTTGGGTGATTGCTTTAACTTACATTCTGTGTGCCTCAGTCTCCTCTATGTAAAATGGTGATGACAAGAGTACCTTCTCCTAGGACTGCTGCAATAACTAACTGAATGAGTGCTGGGTGCTGAGAACAGGACATGGCGAAAACCAAATAAATGGCCATTTGCCTGCACAACGCACGCATACTCACATGCACTCACATATTCACACACGCACATTCACACACATACACTCCATACACGCAAGTGCACTCACACGCACTCACATATACACTCACACACACATACACACACACATACACTCACATACACTCACATTCACACATGCACATTCACACACATATACTCTATATACGCAAGTGCACTCACACACACATATACACACACACTCACATATACACTCATGTACACTCACATATTTGCACATGCACACTCACACATACACTCACACACACACACACATGCTCTCTCACACACACATATATACTCACATACACTCACAGTCACACATGCACATTCACACACACACACTCCATACACACACACACTCACATATATACTCACGTATACTCACACATTCCCACACATGCACTCATATATACACATTCACACACATACACTCACACGCTCGCACATGCCACACACACATACACTCACACATACATGCACTCAGAAGCCTACCTACCCGCACACACACACGTGTACACACATGCACACATGCATGCTGGCAGGCAGTGGGAAGCAGGAAACACACACCACCTACAGCTGGCGGTCTCCATCTGGTCTCTGGGCCCTCGCTTTCCAGCATGTGTCCTCGAGTGAACTATACAGGCCACTGAGCCTAGTCCTCCTCTGGGAAGTGTGGAGAGTGACACTCCTGTGCCACAGGCCTGCTGGAAGGGCCGGGACGTGTGCACCATGCTGTGCAAGCTCTGAAGTGCTCTGTAAGTTTGGACCCTTCAGTTAGGCTGGCACTGCAGCGGCCCGTTAGCATCACCAGTGCTTGCCCCAGGTAAGCCAGCAGGGCAGCTGGAACCCAGAGAGGGTGGGAGACTTCGCTTCTGCCTTTTGTGAATCGAGGGGCTGGTGGCACGTTAGTGTGGGCAGTCAACCATGAAGCACAGTGGAGCCCCAGAGCCCTCCATCACTCAAAAAACAGAACCGCCTCTTCTCACCTGCCTAGATCCAAGTGCTTTGTCCCCTAACCCCCCGCCCCAGTGTCTCTGTGATCGCCCCCTCCCCACCGGAATGGAGGAGTGGAGTGCTGGTGGCTTCAGCGCAAGGCTCCTCCCTGCTCTCCAGAAGGGGCATTTCAGCACTGGACGAAGGGCTTCCTTCAGCTTGGGACACCAGGGGATGGAAGCCCACACAATGTCCCTGCCAGGGAAGAGAGGAAGCACCAGAAGCCAGGAAGCAGCCCCATGAGCAGCAGGGATGGCAACAGCCCAGCCCACTGTCTTTGACTGGGAGGGAGAGAGGATGAAGCCACCCTCCAGCACACAGCAGGGCTGTCATCAGAGCCCAGAGAGAAACAGGGTGGCCAGCAGTATAATCAGTTAGGGGCAGAAAGACATCTGCTCAGCAGGCCGATGTACTGCCCCTGGAATGTTTCTATCGGGATCTGCAAGGGTCAGTGCTGTGCTGGTTGTGGGAAGCCGTGGGAGCCAGCAAATCCCCGTGAGAGAGCACCCAGAGACAGGAAGTCTAGAAAGGCAGGTCCAAGATAAAATTCACCCAGAACAAATGGAAGGTCAGCGCCAACTGCCAAGAAAGGGCAGGAGGACTGCTGAGGCTGAGCATCATCTCCCTGTCAGAGCGAAAGCCCAGGGGTTTCATCAGCACTGGGTCCAAAACAACGAGCAATGAGTGTGACCTGCAGCCACCCCTCAGCAAGCAAGACCAAGGCCATACAACAGCAACCGGTGACCCGAGCAAGAGAACAGGGCTGGGGCAGGGCCTATCTGTGGCCAAGCCCTGAAGCCAGACACACAGCACACACTGGTATGGGCCCCAGCACGTGGCTGAGAACAGCTGCGAACTAAGGGGCTGGTGGCATGTTAGTGTGGGCAGTCGCTGGGGCACTAAGGGTGGCTGCTCTGGGGAGGCTTAATCAGAAGACCTCTGGGGCTCTGCCTGGAGTTCCAGGGACCAATCCCAGAGGCTTCCTGCTCTCCTGCATCTTGCCAGTCACAGCTGCCTGTGCCATGAAAGGAAGAATCTACCTTGGCTCCCAGTCCCTAGGGAGAAGGCTCACTCCACAGCCGAGGAAGACTCAACAGGGCAGTGCTGTGGTGTAGAGCACCAGGTCCACTCTTCCTTCTTCTCTTGTCCCTTAGTGTTGATCGGCGTGGGCACTGAGACTTTCCTCCGGGGGCAGTACAAAAGCCTGGCTTTCTATCTGCTGTGAGTATCTGTGCACATGCCACTTTTGACCTGCAAGTTCTGCTCACTCACCCTACATCTGTCTACTCAGAATAACCCAGAGTAGTCCCCTTCCCATGCTAATTCCATCCTTATCTCAGGGGTGAAGGGAGTCAAGGGGGGCTCTAGAATAGTTCCTGGTTTGTGCAGACCATCCCGTAAATCAATGAATTATCCTTTCTACCCACCCATCCATCCACCAATTCATCTAGCCAGCCACCCATCGATCCATTTATCTGCTCATCAACCCACCCACACATTCACTCACCCACCAATCTATTCACTCATTCACCCATCCATTCATCCATCTATCCATCCATCTACCCATCCACCCACCTATCCATCTATTCATCCATCCACCCAGCTATCCATCCATCTACCCTTATATGCATACATACATACACACCCATTCACCCATCTACCCACTCATTTATCCATCTGTCTTCCAGTTTATCCAGCCAGCCACTCATCTATCCATCCACCTGCCTATTCATCCATCTATCCACCTACACATCCATCCATCCATCCATCCAACTACCCATCCACCCAACCATCCATCCATCCACCCTCCATCCATTTATTCACCCACCCATCTATTCATCCATTCACTCACCCATCCATCCATGTACCCACCAATCTATCCATCTACCTATCTATCTATTCATTTACCCATCCATCCATCTATCCATCCATCCATCCACCCACCTACCCATCTATCAATCCATTCATCTATCTACTAATCCATACACCAACCCGTCCATGCATCTCATCAATCATTTCTTTTTTCAGCAAATGTTAACTGAGCTCTTGTTTTAGAGAGAGAGGAATCAGGTCAAAGGAATACATATTTGAGCTTCTCTACATGCTAAACACGGTTAAATGTCTTATTTGCATTATGTTATTTAACTTTCACAGCACTGTAGGAGCAGTGCATATTGGCCTAGATTTACAGATGAGAAAATTCAGAAGGAGTAAAGAGGTTAGCCCACATCACGAAGCTCATGAGCAGCAGGACTCAGATTCGCACCCAAGACCCTTTTGCTCCCCAGATGATGTCATTTATTCTCCACTGCCAGCTACCTCTGCAAATGTGCCCTGGCAGGAAAGTGATCACTGTGCAGTGGTGACTCAGGTGACTCAGTGGTGACTCAGTGGGTCTCTGCCCCAGCATCTCTGCAGCCCCATCCTAAGGGGTTTCCAGCAGTTTCTTCCTAATGATATAGGAAGCCTGTGTGTTCTAGCCCCCCTAATCCTGAGGAGCTTACTGAGCTGAGAAGCAATAGGTAACAGTTTGCCAGGCTGCTCCACAAATGTCCTGTTCTGCCTGCAGGGTCACCAGGCTGTGACCTCCACTCCCCTCCCTCCTCCGGATCTGCCTCCACCTTCAGGTGATAGAGGGCTGTGTGCCCATCATTGACGGGGCAAACCTCTCTATGCCTTAGTTTTCTCATCTGTAAACTGACAGTAATTATAGTGTTTATTATAAAATTATTGCAAGATATTTGCAAGACCTTTAGAACTGTACTTGGCCCACAGCAATCATTACATAAAGGTTAGTTATTATCATTTTAAAACCAGGGAGTAAGAGTGAGGCTGACACTGGGTGGCATAGACAGTGAGAAGAGTGGAGATCACCAAATGATCTAAATGATCACAGGGAGAAAGAAACGATAACTAGAACTGGTATAATCACAGTGTGCCAAGCATGGCCCCAAGTGCTTTAAAAATGTCGTTTGATTCTTAGAACAATTGTATTGTTGATGCACTGTAATAACCCCCAGTTTACAGATGAGGACACTGAGGCACAGAAAAGTCACACCTCTCATCTGTGGTCACACAGCTGATTGGGAGAAACACCCATGGCTCTGAGGAAACCCTGACCCCAAGCCGCCTTCTGTATAACGCTATCCACTTTCATTCATTCATTCATTCATTCATTCATTCATTGCAATGTCCATTAATGGAGCCCCAGAACGCCCTCTGGCAGTTCACAGACTGGTGGCTCTGGTCATATGGTACCACATGGAGAAGCAGGAGGAGGTCACCAGACAGACTGGAGAGGGAAGGGGAAGGCCTTCCAGGAAGGACTCGCTTGTGCAAAAGCTCTGTGGCACCCGATAGCTTTCTGTGTTATCAAGGGAACATGGAGAGTAGGCAGTGAGACCCTCCGTAAGTACCTATTCCATTTCCAAGGATTCTGATGTGAGTCTACGGGTGGCCAGGGAGCCATGAATTCTACACATTCCTCAGCAGAGGCTGATTTCAGGGTCCCTGGACCACACTGGGAGCACGAGGAGCCTTCAAGGTGTTCTATTTCAGGAGGAACATGATGAGATTCAGGTGTCAGGCAGCCCAGAGTGACAGAGTGGAGGAGCAGGAGACAGGCCGGGATAAGTGAGGAAGTGGAGCCAGGGAAGGGGTCCAGGAGGCAGGGCCTGAATCCAGGCAATGCCCAGGAGATCAGAGAACAGGAACCATTTGGAAGGTGTTGAAGGAATGTAATCAACAGCTCCTGGTGACTGTTTGGGCAATGGGAAAAGGAAGAAGGAAAGGGTCAGGAACAGGTCCAGCTTTAAGGCTGAAACACAGGCAGTGGGTGTCCGTCCTGGTGACCAGCAGGTAGAAGGAAATGCCTGCCAGTGTCACACAGGGTGCCAGCTGAAGGCCATCTCACCTGCTGGTCACAGTGCCCTCCCCACCCATCTCTGACCCCCGGCCCCACCCCTCCCTAGTGTGGCCCAGTCCAGGATGGGCCCTGGCCTGGAGACAGCCCCTGGTGACTGTTTTCTGGGCGAGTCTAGGTCAGTCCGCTGGCTGTAGATGTGATGTCCAGGAGGCCACGTGTGAGAAGACAGCCCTCAGGAAAGTGAAGGAGGACAGAGGCGCCAGCCTCCCTCACCTGTCTCCACCCACAGGTTTACAGGAGCCGCTGTCTCCATATGCGAAGGGGCCTACTTTGTGGCTCAGCTGCTGGCCATCTGCTTCCAGTAAGTAGTCTCCAAAGAGACCCCTTCACTGCCCACCCCAGCCCCAGACACCCCAGATGTCTCCACCCAAGAGCTCACATCCAGGGGATGTCCTGCTCCTGAAGCCACCATGGACAGGATCCCCCAACCCCCTGAGGTACAGCCAGCCTGGCCTGGAGGTGGGCACAGGCCCACAGGCTCCATTGCCTTCTTTGCCCTGGCCCCAACCAAGAGAACCAACCAACACATTCATTCAGGGCCTGTCCCTGCCCAGAATCCCCAGAAAAGTCCAGCTGCCCCTCACCAGGAGCAGCCAGTCACTGGGCCCCAGTGTCCGAGCCATCTTCCGTGGGATAAGCACCCTGCCCCAAGCTGGGAGTGAGCAGAGCTGGGTTTGAGAACTGGCTCTGTCTCTTCCTAGGGTTGGGGGCCAAGTCAGGGGTAGTACGTCACAGGGCAAGAGGGCAGACCCTGCAGGATCTTGTGAGGCCCCTGCTGCTGCCGAGCCTACAATCAGTAGGTAGAAGCTGTCATCAGTGGGACCAAGGACTGGGGCCCTGGACCACAGCTCTCAGAACCTAGACACTGGTCCCTGGGTGGTCAGTGAGAGAGCTAGGCCTCAGATCCAGCTGTCCCAGCACCTTGAAAGGCCACTGGCTGCCTCCCAGGCTCACCAGCCCTAAGGCAGAAAACTTTCCCCCTTTCCGCTGAATTCCACTGCCAAGGTGTGCTTGAAACTTCAGCTGGGGAGAAGGCTGGGGAGGAATCGGCCCTGGATGGACTCCACTGCGCCCCGCCACCAGACACACACGGGAATGGGCACCAGGGGGCACTAGTGAGCCATGGCAGTCCCTCCTGCTGCGCTTAAGCGAGCAGCTCTTTGGGCCACCTACTCTGGGCACTCCCTCAAAGCTACAGGGGCAGGATGGGGCTGTGCAGAGCCAATTCAGAGGATGAAGGTGCTGGGTCTAAAGGCAGGCACTTGCCCTCTGTGAAACCTGGAGGCAGCACCCCTGAAGGAAGCTGCTCAGCCTCAGGCTTCTGCCAGGGACATGCGTGGTCCCTGTGCAGTTAGGAAAGAAGCCCTTCTAGGCCGACACTGTCCTCTGCCTAGGTGAGGCTGGGCAAACGGGCGCAGCTGGATTCCAGCCTGTTCACCCACCTGACCAGGTGCCCCGGCTGGGGGCTTCCGAAACTGCACACTTTCTCTGCATTGTGAGCCCTGAGCCTTCCACTCTCTTCCTCACTGACCCAGGCAGCATCCTGAGAGAATTAACTTGCTTCCCCCTTGACCGGAAAGATAGGGCTGGGCAGCCTTTCAAAAAATTGTGGACCCTCTAGAGGGACTCAGGCAAGCCCACTCATTGTGGAACCCACAGCAAAGACCACGAGCGGGACCTCCTGTTCAGCCACGGCCCACTGCACAGCCTGCCCACAGTAGGGACGGGCTCAGACTCCATGGCCTCCTGTCTTGCTGGGGTTTTCCTGGGGCACATTCTCCTAACCTGGGCTCCCTTCCCCTAGGTGTCAACCAGGGTCCCTGGCAGACAGAGCAAGGGAGAAGGCCCACTGGCTGGGCTGCTTCCAGAAGTTCCTGGCCTACCTGCTGCTGTCGGTGGCCTGCTTTCTGCACCCGGTCCTCGTCTGGCACGTGACCATCCCAGGTAAGAGCACAGGGGGGCTCTGAGCAGGAGGGGCTGAACCCCTCAAAGTCCAGCTCCAGCGGTAGCTCCAGGGTCCACGCCTACCCCACTGTCCTCTCTGACCTAGAGGGTGGGCATGAGGAATCAGACATCCTCCGTGCTGACCAAATAGCAGGAATGTCCCAAGTGCATCCTTCCTGCATAGAGCCATCCAGAAGCAGAACCACAAAGGGGAGCTCGCCTTTCCTCCCACTGACCATGTGCGCTGAGCTTCCCAAGGGTGCAACATGGCCACTTCACTGCCCAGACCCTTCCGTATCTCCTCAGTGTCTACCTGTCAGGTCCAAACTCCTCAGCCTATGTTGAAAAGCACTTTGGCGTGGGACCCCAGAAAACCTGCACAGCCTCATCTACTTCCACTTCACTGGGTGCATACCACTGACCAGCCTGGTTTCTGATGGTAGAACGCAGGATTTCCCATGCCCACTTCTTCAGTTTCATCCATGACCTTTTCTGCTAATGTCCTTCTCCTCTCTGCTCCCTATCTGCGAAAACTGTAACCCCTGCTCATGAACCCATCTACAATACGGGGAAGCCAGCCCTCCAGGGAGACCATGTTGAAAAGCAGAGCCCCCATCCTTTGCATCCCTGTCCCAGCCTCCAGGTGGACCCCCAAATCTGATGTGGGGTGTGAAAACAAACCGGGCAAGAGGGCCAGAGCCACAGGGGCCCGTGTGTGACCACACAGCACAAGGCTACAGGAGCCCTGCTGCGCGACATGCCTGCAAGGCCTTTGGATTTTCTCCGTGACTCGTGTAGTGTCCTGACCTCTGGCTCTTTTCCAGGCTCCATGCTCATCATCACCGGCCTGGCCTACTTCCTTCTGAGCAAGAGGAAGAAAAGGAAAGCTGCCCCCGAGGTGCTGGCCTCCCCAGAGCAGTACACAGACCCCTCCAGCAGCGCCGTAAGCACCACCGGCTCTGGTGACACAGAGCAAACCTACACCTTCCATGGAGCACTCAAGGAGGGGCCCAGCTCCCTCTTCATCCACATGAAGAGCATCCTGAAGGGGACCAGGAAGCCCAGTGCCCTCCAGCCTCCCAACACCCTGATGGAGCTGAGCCTGGAGCCAGCCGACTCCCTGGCCAAGAAGAAGCAGGTGCACTTTGAAGACAACGTGGTCCGCATCGTCCCCTCCCTTGCCGAAGGTCTGGATGATGAGGACAGCGAGCCAGAGGAGACCATCTCGGACATGACACCCATCATCCCCCCTCCCCAGGCCCCACTCTTCCTGTCATCTCTTACAGCTACCGGCCTGTTCTGAGCGCTTGCTCCAGCCTGGATGACACTCAGTGAGGGGTCTACCTAGCTCAATGGCCCTCTCTGGAGTTTCAGGGTCTTCTCAGGTCAGCTTCTCAAGGATAACCAGACATCCCCATGCTGGCTGAGCCCCTGCGGCCATCAGGAGGTGTGACAGGCCAGCATTTCTGCAGAAGCCTCAAGGGAGGCGCAAACAAGGCTCATGCCACCTCAAGCCGGCAGAAGCTCCTTCCTCCTGGCCACAGGTGGGGAAACCCTTGTGCTTCCCCAGTGAGACCATCACTCTCACCGCACACAAGGCTGCAGGTGCTACTGCCTCAGCCCAGAAGAGACAGAGGATGTCTGCCCAGGAAACGCTTTTGGGCTTTCCTTACTCCTGACCCAGGGACCAGCACTCTGTGAGGAACCTATGGTCCGCCCATCTCTCAAGGCCCAGGGAAGCATCAGCAACTTAAACGTCTCTAAGGCAGGAGAAGGTGGCCGTGAGTTTTGACCATTCGAGACTGCTCAGGGTTGGGAGGAGAGGCTGTAGGCCTCTGGTGGGAGCAGCCAGCCACCGGCCGCATTCTCTGCATGCTCTAGGGCTGGGGCTGAGCCGCTCAGGGAAACAATACCGCTCTGTGCTCACTGTGGGAACGCCGGGCCAGATGAGCAAAGCTCATTCCAGAAGCATGGCTGGGGGCTCCCTGCCTCCCCACCACATGGCCTTTCCAAGATTCCAAGTAGATGATGCAAACCGAAAACCACTAAAAGCCGATGGCAGTTTCCAGCAGTGAATGCCAGGGCCCAGGAGGCAGTGCCCGCTGTGTGCAGGACCACAGAGGCTGCCCAGAGGTCACACAACACAGAGAAGTGGCATCCTTAGGTGCCTGGTAGCAGAATAGGTGATAAATATAAACGTCTTCAAATTGGAAGGAAGGGAAGGGGGAGGAAGAGGAGGGAAAACAGGAGGATAGGAGGAAGGTGGGCAGGCAAGCAAGTTCTCTGCCATGGAGCCACGGAAGTGACAGTTAACCCAGAAGGAACAAAGACATTTGAATCAAATATTCCTTTGTAAACTGTAAAGGATTTGCAGTATAGGTTTTCCTTCTAAAAATTGCCGTTGGGTCCCTGAGGTTGTTTATAGGAAGAGCAGACACACCATTCTTCATGGCAACTGCAGTGAAGGAGCAGGCAGGAGGAAGAGTCCTGTGGCTTCCCAGTCCCCTTGGGGGCTAACGCCAGGCTCTATAAAATGAGCCTTAGAGCGCATGCTCCACATTCTAACGAGAAACCTGTGTTTGTGCTTGCACACTTTTCAACGTTCCCTACAAGTTATTTTACAAAGGTATGAAAATAACGGCCAACCAGAAGCTAGTATCAGTTTGGTGCCTAAATGCAGCAGGTGTTCCAGATGAGCAAATAAGCAGAGCGCTTCCTGTGGTAGCCCAGGTCTCTCCAATCAAAGGACAAATGGTTAATCAAGACGTTCCTGCAAGCCCTCGATGGCGAGAGCAGCAGAGCTGCTTCTCCGGCTGCCATCAAGGCAGGACCTCAGGACCTGACCATCCACAGTCAGGAAAGAGTGAACAATCTGGAACATGGGTATGGGTAGGGCGGTAGGCAAGGACGGTGTCCTGTGGCTGATGGGCCCGGTGTCCCAGGCAGGGCCCTGTGCACACAGAGAGTCTAAGTGCAGTGGAGCCAGGCGTCTTCCCCCTGTCGTGTGTGGAAGGGGAATGCGATGGCCACAGACACCCTCCCGGCACAGGCATGGCCAGCCTCTGACGTTCCTGTGCATCAGAGCAGCTCTTTCCAGCCAGCAGAGCTGGATGACCGGGTCGCAAAAAGCAAACCAGAAAGTGTGATGTCAGAGCTGTCAGATCCCGTTGAGTAAACACTTCTGTAAACCCAAGTGCAGAGTGTTGTTTTGGGTGTGTGTTAGAGGTGGGATGTGTGTTGGGAGCACCGTTTTGGAGGTGTCTTAGAGTGTGTGCTGGGAGTTCCAGTGATGATGCGATGGGATTCTGAGGCTTCCAGGCTTCCTGGAGATTGTCATCAGTGAAGGGAGAGTCTGCTGGTGTGCAGTGTTGGAGGACAGCTGTGATCTTACCCAGGTTAGTAAAGTTCTCAAACAAACACTCTTATGGCTACCAAAAAAAAAAAAAAAAAAAAAGCTGGAGGGAGATCATTAAGTAGGCCAGAACTCTCACCCATCAGTGGACCAGGCAAGAAAGTGGCATCTTCCTCATAAGCAGATGAGCACCACGTGCCTCCGTGGATTCTCAGCCTGAGAACTCTGTGACCACTTCCTTGTCCAGTAGGATCCCTGCAAAGCAGATGTTGTAATAATCTGCCTTCTTGCCAAAAAGCAAAGACTAATAGGGCTGGCCCTGCTGTGATCCCTCTCCCTGTCTCAGCAGAGAGGGGAGCATTTTTCACATGAAGAACAGAGTGACAGGAAGAAGAAAGAGCACCAGGCTGAGGACCATTCGACCTCCACTAATACACAACTGACCTTGCTCAAGCCCCTTCCCATCTGTGGCTCAG
Source organism: Alouatta palliata (assembly GCA_004027835.1). NCBI lineage: Eukaryota > Metazoa > Chordata > Mammalia > Primates > Atelidae > Alouatta > Alouatta palliata. The sequence continues at coordinate 109,887 of PVKV010003240.1, forward strand.
GTTCCCCTATTAAGTGGGACTCACAGCAGTAACTCCACAAGACAGGGGCATGTGCTTTTCAGAACTACAAACCACAAGTCACTGTGATTGCACCACATCCCTCTTCCTACAGAGGCCTCACCATCAGGGGCACTGAGGAGGCACCGCCCTGACTTGCGTCTGTGGCGAGGCCAGTTCAGGTCCAAGAGCGCCTGTCTCCACTCCAGGTTCCAGCGCTAGAGCCTGGGGAGGGTACACCCACCAATCCCTACCTCAGAGGAAAGCTACAGTGTGGACCCCACATTTGCAAGCAGCTGCACCCTAGGAGTCACACCGTGGGTCCTCTGTCTCCCTCTCCCATCAGCCCTAAGGTGGTTTTTTTGGTTTTAGTTTCCTGAAATATCTTTATTGAGATATAATTCATTTAACATAAAATTCATCAATTTAAAGTGTACAGCTAGGCCAGGTGCAGTGGCTCATGCCTGTAATCCAAGCACTTTGGGAGGCCAAGGCAGATGGATCACTTGAGCCCAGGAATGTGAGACCAGCCTGGGGAATACAGCAAAACCTCGTTCCTACCCAAAATACAAAACATTAGCCAGGCATGGTGGCACACACCTGTAGTTCCAGCTACTCAGGAGGCAAAGATGGAAGAATGACTTGAGCCCAGGAGGTCAAGGCTGCAGTGAGCTGAGATCATTCCACTGCACTCCAGCCTGGGCAACTGAGTGAGACCCTGTCTCAAAACAATCTTTTAAAAAATGTTAAATTAAAAAAAGTGTCCAGCTAAACACTTTCTAGTAGATTCTTAAACTATGTTCATCAAAATGTAAATTCACAACATTTCCATCATCCCCAAAAGGAAACACAACCCAGCACCCATTTGCAGTCACTCCCTACCTCCCATCACCTGCTTTAAGCAACCATTAATCTACTTTTAATTGAATCATATAATAATGATTTTTTGTCACTTTGTTTACTTAGCATGTTTCTGAGGTTCATCCATGTCGTAGCATGTATCTTTATTTCTTTTCATGGCTGAATAATACTCCATTGTATGAATATACCACCTTCTGTTTATCCATCCATCTGTTAATGGACACTGGGGTTGTTTCCACTTTGTATCTACAATGCATAACACTGCTATGAACATTCGTGTACACATTTTTGTTTGAACATCTGCTTTAATTTCTCTTGGGTATAAATCTAGGGGTGGAATTGCTGGGTCCTATGGTAACTCTGTGTTTAACTTCTTGAGGAAATGCCAAACTGTTTTCCAGAGGGGCTGTACCGTTTTACTTTCCCACCTGCAGTGTATGAGGGTTCTGATTTCTCCTTGCCAACACGTGTCATTGTCTTTTTTGTTATAGTCATACGTGCACTTAGTGACCAATAGTGTTGAGCATCTTTCATGTAATTACTGGCCTTTGAATATCTTCTTTAAGCAGTGTCTATTCAGATGCTTTGCCTGTTTTTTAATTGCGTTGTCTTTTTTTTTTTTTAGGTTATAAGAGTTTTTAATATACTCTATAGATACTGTACCCTTTACAGATATATGATTGGCAAATATTTTCACCCATTATTTTCAATTATTTTCCCCCATTCTGTAGGTTGTCTTTTTACTTTCTTTCGTTTTCTTTCTTTCTTTTTTCTTTTTTTTTTTTTTTTTTTTTTTTTTTTTTTTTTTTTTTTTTTTTTTTTTTTTTTTTTTTTTTTTTTTTCTGTGACTGGATCTTACTCTCTCACCCAGACAGGAGAGCAGTGGCGCCATCTCAGCTCACTGCAACCTCCATCTCCCAGGCTCAAGGGATTCTCCTGCCTCAGCCTCCCGAGTAGCTGGGATTACAGGTGTGCACCACTGCCGCCTGGCAAATTTTTGTGTTTTTAGTGGAGACGGGGTTTCACCATGTTGGCCAGGCTGGTCTTGAACTCCTGACCTCAAATGATCCACCCACCTTGGCCTCCCAAAGTGCTGGGATTAGAGGCGTGAGCCATGGTGCCAGCCATTTTTACTTTCTTGATGGTGTCCTTTGCGGAAAAAACAATTTAATTTCAGTGAAATTCAGATTATCTTTTTTTCTTTGTTGTTTATTCTTTTGTGGTCAAATCTGAGAAACCACTGCCTAACCAAAGGTTGTGAAGATTTATTTCTGTATTTTCTTCTGAGACTTTTCTAGTTTTAGTTCTTACCTTTAGATCTACGATCAGTTTTGAGGTAACTGTTGTACATGGTATGAGGTGGGATCTAACTTAATTTTTTTATATCTGAATATCCAGTTGTTACAGCATCCTTTGTTGACTTGAACTGCCTTGGTCACTTTGTTAGTCACTTTGTTAAACATTAACAGATTGTAAATGTAAGCATTTATTTCTGAACCTGCAGCTCTCGCCCGTTGATCTGCATGTCAGTCCTGATGCCATTGCCATGTTATTTATTACCGTAGCTTTGTGGTAAGTTTTGAAACCAGAAAGTCTGAGCCCCCTCCACATTTGTTCTTATTTTTCAAAACAGTTTTGGCTATTCAGGGTCCCTTGCACTTCCATATGAATTTTAGGATCGCTTGAGCCCAAGCAACTTCCCCAAAAATTAAGCTGGGATTTTGACAGGGATTTCTTGGACTCTGTAGATAAATTTGGAGAGTATTCCATTCCTTCTGAACAACATTAAATCTTCTGATCCAGGAATATAGGGTTTCTTTCCACGTATTTAGATCTTTAATTTTGTCAACAATGTTTTGTAGTTTCCAATGTGCAAGTCTCACACTTCTTTTCTTAAAATTATTCCTGTTTTCTTCTTTTCCATGCTTTTGTAAATGGGATTGTTTTCTTAATTTCATTTTCAGATTCTAGAATGTAGAAATATGATTGATTTGTGTATGGATTTTGCATCTTGCAAATTTGTTGAACAAATTTATTGGTTACAATCTTTTTGTTTTTTATTTTGTTTTTGAGTTAGGGTCCTGCTCTGTCATCCAGGCTGGAGTTCAGTGACACAATCACAGCTCACTACAGCCTTCACCTCCCAGGCTCAAGCAATCCTCCTACCTCAGCCTCAAAAGTAGCTGGAACTACAGTCACACACCACCATGCCTCACTTTTTACTTTTTATAGAGACAAGGTCTCACTATGTTACCCAGGCTGATCTCAAACTCCTGGACTCAAGCAATCCTCCTGCCTCAGCCTCCCAAATAGCTGGGACTGCAGGCACGCACCACCACACCCAGCTAATTTTTTTATATTTTTAGTAGAAACGGGATTTCACCATGTTGGCCAGAATGGTCTCAATCTCTTGACCTCGTGATCTGCCCACCTCGGCCTCCCAAATTCCTGGGATTACAGGCATGAGCCACTATGCCCAGCCTACAGTCTTTTTTTTAGTAGACACATTATTATTATCTACATGCAATACCATGTCATCTGCAAATATAGAGAGTTTTACTTCTTCCAATTTGGAAGCCTTTTCTTTCTTTTTCTTGCCTAATTTATCTAGCTAGAATATCTAGTACAATATTGAATAGAATCAGCAAGAGCCAACATCTTTGTCTTGCTCTTGATGGCTGGGGAAAGCATTTCATCTTTCACCACTGAGTATTACGTTAGTGGTAGATTTTTCTCAGATGCCCTGTATCAGCTTGAGGAAATTTCCTTCTACTTCCAGTTTGTTGAGTGTTTTTATCAGGAAATGGTATTACATCTGTCAAATGCCCTTTCTGAATCTTTCAAATTGATTATGTGGTTTTTCTCCTTTATTGATAAGGTTCATTATATTAATTCACTTTCAGACATTTGATCAACCTTGTATTCATAGAATGCATCCCACTTGCTCACAGTATGTAATCCTTTTACATGTTGTTGGGTTAAATTTTCTATGTTGATGTATTTTGCTGAGGATTTTTCTGTTTCTCTGTAAGGGATACTGGTCTGTAGTTTTCTATTCTTGTGATGTCTTTGTCTTATTTTGGAATCAGGGCGATACTGCTCTCATAGAAGCAAGCAGTGTCCCCTTCTCTTCTATTTTTTGAGAGTTTTTGAGACTGATTATCAATTTTTTGTCATATGGTAGAATTCACCAGTGAGGGCATTTGGGCTTTGGCCTAATTCAAACTCTTCACTTGACATAGAGCTTCAGATTTTTTTTAATTTAACCTTTAAATCAGTTTCTATAGTTTGTGTCTTCCTAGGGTTTTGTCCATTTCATCTAAGTTATCTGATTTGTTGGCATAGTATTCCCTTATGGTCTCTTTTATTTCCATAAAATCAATGATGCCCTGTCTTTTTATACCCCATTTTAATCATTTGAGGCTTATCTTTTTTTCTTGGTCAATTTAGCTAAAATTTTGTCCATTTTGTCAATCTTTTCAAAGAAACAACTTGTTTTCATCAATTTTCTGTTTTGTTATTATATTCTCTATTTCATTTATTTCTTTTCTAATATTTATTTTTTTCCTTCCTTCTATTTACTTTGCACTTAGTTTACTCTTATTTTTCTAGTTTCTTAAGGTGAAAAGTTAGGTTATTGGTGTGACATATGTGTTGTTTTTTGTTTGTTTGTTTGTTTGTTTGTTTGTTTGTTTTTAAGACAGAGTTTCCCTCTTGTCACCCAGGCTGGAGTGCAATGGCACAATCTCAGCTCATTGCAACCTCTGCCTCCCAGGTTCAAGCGATTCTCCTGCCTCAACCTCCTGAGTAGCTGGGATTACAAGCCACCATGCCAAGCTAATTTTTGTATTATTGATAGAAACGGGATTTCACCATGATGGCCAGGCTGGTCTTGAACTCCTCACCTCAGGTGATCCAACCTGCCTTGCCTTCCCAAAGTGCTCTGATTATAGGTGTGACCCACCACACCTGGCCATGTATTTGTTAATATAGACATGTACAGCTATAAATTTCTCTCTGGCCACTGCTGTAACTGCATTTCATATGTTTTGGTATATATTGTGTTTTTGTTTTCATTCATCTCAAAGTATTTTCTAGTTTACCTTGTGATATCTTCTTTTGATCTGTTTGCTATTTAGGAGTGTGATACTTAATTTATACCTATTCTAATTCAGTCCATTGTGGTTGGCAAACACACTTGGTATGATTTCAATTCGTTTAAATATATTTGATTTGTGTTATGCCCTATCATACTGTCTACCTTGAAGGGTATTCTACATGCTCTTAAGTAGAATGTGCGTTCTCCTGTTGTTGGATGGTGTGCTCTGTGGAGGTCTGTTAAGTCTAAGTGGTTTGCAGTGTTGTTCAAGTCTTTTATATCCTTGTTGATCATCTGATTCATTCCCTTCATTATGCAAAGTGGGGTGTTGAAGTCTTTGTTATTGTTAATGTGCGTGTTTCTCCCTTCAGTTCTGTTAGGTTTTGCTTAATGTGTCCAAGGCTCCAATGTTAGATGCATGTAAGTTAGTAATTTTATATCTTCTTATGCATTGACTTTTTATTATTATGGAATGGCTCTGTTTATCTTTAGTAACATATTTTTGTATTAAAGTCAATTTTTTCTGGCATTACTGTAGCCACTCCAGTTCTCTTATGACTGCCGTTTGCACAGTAAATATTTTTCATCTTTTACCTTCAACCTGTTTGTGTCTTTGAAACTAAAGTGTGCATCCTGTAGACAACACATAGTTAAATCTTTTGTTATTCAATCCATTGAATTCATTTGCATTTTATGTTATTTATGCAATAGGATTTATATATCCCACTTTGCTTTTTTATATTGATACATAATATTTTAGATATTTATGGGATACATGAAAGTATTTGTTACATGCATAGAATGTGTAATGATCAAGTCAGGGTACTTGGGTTATCCATCACCTTAGGTATTTATCACTTCCATTTCAATTTCTCTCTGCTAGCGATGTTGAAATATTCAATACATTGCTGCTAACTATAGTCACCCTACTCGGCTGTCAAACATATATATTCTATCTAGCCATATATGTGTACCTAGCAACCAACTTCTCTTCATCCTGTCCGCCACTTTGCTTCTATTTTTCTATATTTTTTGTGTATTTTTTGTTTCTGTGTTCCCTTTACTGCCTTCTTTTGTATAAATAAAAATTTTCTAGTGCAAAATTGAGTTCCTTTTATGATTTTTTAAATTATATTTTTGAATTATTTTCTTGGGGATTACAACATACAGCATAACATATCAAAATCTACTTTAGATTTATACTAACTTAATTCTATTGAGATATAAAAACTTTACTCCTGTATAGCTCTATTCTGTCCCCCACTTTCTATACTATTACTAGCATATATTAGATCTGTAAGTATTACAAACTCAGCAACACATTGTTGTAACTATTACTTTTTACAATCAAGTCTTATAAAGAAGCTGAAAGAAGAAAGGAGTATATATTTATCACTTCTTATATTAACCTTTTCATTAACCATCTAGTTCCCTTCATTTGCTTCTTTGACTTCAAGTTACCATCTGGTTTCATTTCATCTCTGCAATGAAACTTTGTTTCCACCTGCCTCCTGTGCTGCTGTTGTCATTGTCAGAAGCACTTTCTTTAGTATTTCCTATTAGGTGGATATGTCTGCTAGCAACAAACTCTTTCAGCTTTTGTTTGCCTGGGAATATCTTTATTTCACCTTTGTTTCTGAAAGAGTTTTGCTAGATATACTATTCTTGGTCAACAGTTTTTGTTTTTGTTTTATGTTTTTACTTTCTGCACTTTGAATGTCGTCACACTGCCTTTTGGTCTCCATTGTTTCTGATGAAAAGTCAGCTATTATTCTCATTGGGGTTCCCTAACGTATGATGAGTCATTTTTCTCTTACTGATTTCAAGATTTTCTCTTTGTCTTTGTCTTCAACATTTTGATGATAATGTGTCTGAATGTAAGTCTCTGCAATTATTCTTGAAATTCATTGAGTTTCTTTGATATTCATGTTTCACCAAACTTAGGAATTTTTCAACCATTATTTCTTAGAATATTTATTGTGCTTCTTTTTTCTCTCCTCTCTTTCTAATACTTCCATTATGGATATGTTGCTACGCTTAATAGTGTCCCACATTATTCAGATGCTGTGTTCCTTTTTCTTCATTCTTATTACTGTCAATCAGGTGGCATAATCTCTGTCAATTTATCTTCAAGTTTGCTAATTCTTTCATCTGCTATCTCAAATCTACCGTTGAGTCTCTTTAGTGAAGTTTTAATTTCATTTATTATAATTTTCAAATCTAGAATTTTCATTCTATCTGTTTTAAAAATAATTTATATCTCTTTACTGATATTCTTTATTTGGTAAGGCATCATCATACTTTTCTTTCATTCTTTAAATATGGTTTTCTTTAGTTCACTGAACGTATTTATAACAGCTGCTTTCATGTCTTTATCAGCTAAGTTCCACATCTGGGCTCCCTCAAAAGTTGTCTCTATTGCTTGCTATTTTCCCTAGGTATCCCACTCTCTCATTTAAACATTTTAGAACATAACTGGTATCAATCCTGGATACTGATTCTCCTTCCTTTTTTACCTGGTCTCTTGTTATTGTTTGTTTATTCATTTGTTTGTTTATTGATTGGTATGAACTAATTCTATGAAGTCAGTCACTTTTTCCCCAATGTTCAGCTTCCAGTGTTCCTGCTCAGAATTTTTTCTTTGTTTTTAATCTTTTAGACTGATTACCTCAGGATTTCTCCTGAGTCAGCATAAGCCATTTACTGGTCAAAAGCTATGATTAAGCCCCCTTAACCAGTTAGATACTTACCCCTTAAGTCAGTATCTAACTAGGGGCATAGGGTTTGGAGGCCTCTACCAAAATTCAAGGAGTTTACATTTATTTCCACATTCACCCAGGGACTGGTAGTTATGATGTCTCTTCTCTGATCATTTCTAAGAGGGTACAATCTTGAGCCTAGAACACTGTGTTCCAGACTGCCAGAAATGTATGTGATTTTATTTTTTAATTTTTTTTATTTTTGGGCCTAGCTTTCTAGGAGTTGCTCCAATCTAGTGTTTGGTCAGCATGTGTGTTTAAGGCCCTTGTGCCAGGGAGGCATCTACACCTTTTTTTTTCTGATGGATTTGTGTGTAAATTGGGGAGTGTTCTCAAGTTGCCCCACATTCTGCTCTGATTGCTCCTGAGTGGGTATGGCCTAGTACTTGCTCAGCCTTCCTAATTCCCAGAATTCACCGTGATGCCAAGAGGGCTCTTGGGATCTTGGCTGTCTCTTTTCCCAGTTATTTGTTAAATTTCTGGTTGTCCTGCCCTTTTGCTTATTGCTACCAGTGTCACAGAGTTATGAACACCCTTTTAGTTGCTCTCCACCAAGACATTCATTGTTTTCAGTAACAGACTGATGCACAGAATTATCCACATCCTGTTCTGAACAAAATCCTTCCTCTCAGGCAGAGCTGTATGTTCTTCATTCTTACTGTCTGCTTTCTTCCTGGGTAGAATGTCTGAAGCACTGCAAAGGAGCTGGGAGTGGGAACAGCTACCTGCTTCGCTGGAGTGACACCTCTGCTCTACAAGTAGGTAGAATGGCCTCTATACAAGTAGGAATGGCCCCTGGTATTCTCAGCTTGCTCCTTTCAGCGTGGAACCTCTGCCCTAGGAGTGAGTTGGGGTGGAGTAATCAAGGCTCCAGTATTCTCAGCCTGTTGCTCCTGCAGTAGAGCTTCTCCTAAATGACTTGGTGCTCAGAAAAGGAAGTAAACCTCAGTCATCTTGGCAATGCCTCCCTAGAATAGAATTTCTGCAACACAGGGCCAAGGGGGATGAGAAACAGCATCTTGCCCCTCCCAGAGTGAAATCACAGCCTAGACTGAGAGCTATATGGAGAGGAAGCCCTGTGTTGTTGACCACAGCCGCCCAGAGTACAACCTCTAGAGCAGAGTTTCCATAAGGCAGAACTGAGAGATTGTAGGGAAGTGGGTCATGGTTCAAAAAACAGTGGAGGGCCATGGACCTCCCCTCACTGTTTTTACCAAAATTTAGTGGATTTTCTTAAATGAGCGTTTCTCCATTTGGGGTGTGCCCTTAGGACAATTTCCAGATATTTAAATGAATTAATATTTCTCCAGTAAAATAGTTGTTTTTCTAGAAAATGGGGCATCTGAACTACTGAGTCCTAATTTTTACTTTTTTACCATGACCATGAGAAAATGGAGTGCACTGATGAGAACTCTGACCATCAAGTGCACAAGACCTAGGCTTGAGCCCTGTATCTGTCCTTCACCAGCTGTGTGGCCAGAGCTATGGAACTCCTCTGAGCCTTTGTTTCTCCATTTATAAAGAACTGATAATGATAGTGCTGACCTCCAAAAATGGCTGAGAATTAAATATGAAGATATAAGTGAAAATCCAGCACTGAGTCTAGACACGGTGTGCAATTCCTTTTACAGTATGAGCTTCTGGAAATTTTGTATAGTCTCCGGACAGGGATGTGGAGAAAGTGGGGAGTATCAGAACCAGAGAAGGTTGTACTAGAAGTAAGCAAGGAGATGTTTGCTGCCTCATGAATATGGAAGCCTCTGTGAGTTTCAACTCAAATTTCCCTTCAAAGGGCAGATAAAGGGTAAAGCAAATGGGCCATGCCTTTGATTATTCATTTGTCCCTAAATAGGTGCTTCTATCTGAGGCTGCGCATGCTCCAGCAGTGGTGAGGGTGCCGCCAGCCCACTATAGCTTCAGTTTCCAGCTTCCAGGAAACTGGGTGAGGTATTTGCAGGCCCCGAGTCTTGGGTTCCTCTTTTCACATTGAAACATGTTCCTTTCCTTTAAACCAGCAGCACCAGTATAAACTCAGAGAATAGGTTGCTGAGGACAAAAGTCAGTTTAACTCAGCAAACATTTACTAAGCACCTACTGTGTGGACCAGGCATCACACAAGGTGCTGGGCTGAAGGGGTGAGTCTGGCATGCTGTGTGCTTCCTACACAGGCCAAATGTGACTGACTTGACACAGGCATGGCGCTACGGGAAAATCGCAAGCAGTGTGCCATGAGAGAGGAAGTCAGGCAGGGGAAAGTCTGGGAAGACAGATTTGAGTTGAGCTTCAGAAGCAGGGCTAGAATCTTATTACACACATCACTGTCTCTCTTGAGACAAAGGAAGCATGGCCCAGTCCATCAGATCTGAAGCAGGTGGATTTATGTTCCATACATAACAAAGAAGGTGTTTGTGCAGTACAAAGAAAATAAGGCAAGCAGGCGCATCAACAGCAATGACAACAACCGCTGAGAGCGCGGAGATCTCAGTGGCTTCAGTGCTTTGCTTGCTCCGTCTCCTCCAATCCCCAGAGCCTGTGAGGCCAGGTCCCTTGCAGCCCGATTCTATAGACAGGAAACCATAGTGCATGGTAATTTACACACAGCTAAAAACAGGTAGAGCCTGTATTCATTCCAGACTCAGAGCAGAGATTCTTAATGCCATCAGGAAACCAAATTCTGAGCTGGCCACAGACCTCACCTGCCCGATGGCCTGGGCCTCTCTCCTTTCATCATCTGTAGAAGGACAGTTTTGACCAGGTGACCCATAAGGTTCTGTTTCACTCCGTTCGGGCTGCCATAACAAATACCATACGCTGGGTGGCTCAAGCAGCAAACGTTTCTTCCTCACAGTTCTAGAGGGGAGGCTAGAAGTTCAAGATCAGAGTGCCAGCATGGTCAGGTTCTAGGGAGGGCTGGCTTTTTGGGTCACAGACAGCTGTCTGTTTGCTATAGTCTCACAGGGGGAGAAGAAGTCATCTCTCTTGTGTCTCTGCTTACAGAAGCACTAATCCTATGCAGGAGGGCTCCATGCAAACGATCCAGTCACCCGGCAAAGGCCCTACTTCCTAACACCATCACACGGGATTAGTGCTACAACATATGAATTTAGGGGAACACAACTCAATCCACAGCAGGCTCCCTCCAGCTGAGTCACGTGGGGTGCTAAGTATTCAGGGTGGGGTGTGGCAGTGCTGATGAAGAGGACGAACGGGTGGCTGGTTGATGTGGGGGACAAAGGAAACATGAGAAAGGGGTAGACAAGGCTTAGATAGAGAAGGCAAACGGAGCCACTCCTCACTTTAGTTGTGACTGATGCTGACTTCATTCTTGCCTTTGTGCAGCCTTTATTCAGAGGCCATTGCCATTCTGAGCACTAAGCAACCCACACTCAGACACGCAGTGCCAGGGGGAGCGGGCTCCGCCTGCCCTCAGTGTGGCCCACACTGTGCTGTTCACACTGCTAGAAGCCTTGTGCTCTTTGGGTTTTCCCTGAGTGGCTGATAGTTCCTGAGAAGAGCTGGGCCAACAGAGCCTGGGAGCTGTGGCAAGCTGTCCTACCAGGCCCCGGCTCTGCTACCTCCAAGCCCAGAACAAGAACCCTAGCCTCAGCAGGGTCTCCTCAACACCATGCAGGTAAGAAGTGGCCAAGAAAATGTCACTGTGATACTCAGGAACACAGCGTGGATATCCAGGCTGCTCCTCAGTTTCCTTCTAAGGGCTCAGGTCTCCTGCTGTTCCTGCTCGCTGTGTTCCAATGCCTGGGAGTACAGAGGAGGCTGGCAGACAGAGTGTAGCCAGCACCCAGCCTCCAAAGGCCACTTGTGCCCTGAGCGCAGAGCTCGCTGCCACCTCCCCAAGCCCCCAGCAGCCCATGGAGGCTTTTCTGGCCTCAGGCTCAGCTACTGCTCTTTCCTTCTCCAGGGGCATTTTCAGTTCCCATTTATCTGGCCTGAGTGGCCCCCTGTGCTCCTAGCCACACTCCCTCTCTCTCTGCCCTCTCTGGATCCTCTCCCAGCTGCTCAGAGCCTCACTCCTCATGCATGGTGCTCTCCCGAGGAGCTGTCTCCTGGACTTCCCTCTCTCCAGCCTGTTCCCTCCCTCCCTCTTGAGACCCAGCTCACACGTTGGAGGCAGTGATCTTGCCCATGGAATGGACTCCCCCTCAGCTGCTGGGACTCTGTGGAGTTGTGGCAGGCGTTGCAGGTCTTCCTCCAGGGGACACTGTTGACCCCTGCTTTCTGACGGAGCTTGAATTTTCCCGGCTCATGGACCTTCCTCCCTTGGCCAGCCATGTCCTGCACTGGGTCACAGTGGTCCACCCTCCCCAGGGTGCCTGCACACTAGTCCTGACTGATGAAAGAAATGGAAGGTAACTGGGAAGCTTCTGGGAAAAGTTTCCTTCCATCAATACGAAAAGGATCCCCAGGTGGGGCCCCATGGCACATGTCTGTAAACCCAGCCCTTTGGGAGACCAAGACGGGAGGATCGCTTGAGCCTAGGAGTTTGAGACCAGCCTGGACAACAAAGTGAGACACCATTTCTACAAAATATTAGTCAGGTGTGGTGGCATACACCTGTAATCCCAGCTACGTAGGAGGCTGAGGTGGGAGGATCAACCGATCCTGAGAGGTCAAGGCTGCAGTGAGTTGTGATCGTGTTACTCACTCCAGCCTGGGCAACACCTGTTTCAAAAAATAAAAGTAAAAACAGCAAGACCCTGTTTCAAAAAATAAAACAGTCAAAGGAGCCTTACTGTAACACACCCTTCCTCTTCTTCCCCTGAATGTGGGTGTGTCTGAGGAAAAGCACAGAAATCATTTGCAAATATCAAGGAGAACTAAAGCAATGTGCTACAAATGGCAATGAGCACAGATGGAAACAACTTGGGCCTTTCGAGATGACTTTGAGACACTGAATTAACCAAGTCCGGAATTACCCATTGCTGGGATTTTTATTATGTGAGGTCATAAAATCTCCGTTGTTTGGGTTTTTTATTCCTCACAACTAAAAGCATCCCCACCCACAGTGTCACTTATCCATCTCCTTCAGGTTTGGCAGGGAGAAGAGATCCCTGCCAAAGAGAGATACCACACAAACTCTTCTTTACTTGTGGTCCAAATCAGGCCCTCTGCTTATTTTTGTAAATAAAGTTTTATTGGAACACAGCCACACTCATTCCCTTACATATTGCCTATGGCTGCTTTTGCTTGTGCAGTTGCAAAAGAGATAATGTGGCCTGCAAATAGGAAAATATTCATTACCAAGCCCTTTGGAGAAAATGTTTGCCAATCCCTAAGGTTAACTTATTAGACCAATGGAGACGCAAAACTTTCTCAAAAATTGCCACAGGTTGCACAAGTACATGAAATCCCAGGAAAAAGAAGCACCATTACATGCTAAGGAGCCTTGGAATCAGGCCACATTCTGCCACAGAGTCTGTCCTGATAAGAACACAAATATGAGCTGTGGGTGAAACTCTCCACACTTACTCGTTGTGATGGTTAATTCTAGGTGTCCACTTGCTTAGCCTATGGTGCATCTGATCAAACGCCAGTCTCCATGTCACTGTGAAGGTATTTTGTTTTCAGATGACTCATACATATAAATCAGCAGACTTTGAGTAATGAAGACTTCCCTTCATAATGTGCGTGGGCTTCATCCAATCAACTAAAGGCTTTAAGAGCAAAGACTGAAGTGGCCTGGAAAAGAGGTGATTCTGCCTCAAGACCGCAAAATGAAAACCCTGATTCACTTTCCAGCGTGCTGGCCTGCAGATTTCAGACTCAGCACTGCAACATCAATTTACCTGAATCTCCAGCCCACTGGGGCCAGCCCAGCAGATTCTGAACTTGGCAACCCCTCAATTACATGAGCCAAATATTCCTTAAAATCTATCTAGCTACATAGTAAGCTACGTAGCTAGCTATACCCATCTCTATCTTTCTCTCTTGACCTCGATAGGAGATATGTATAAGTATATATACTGTTTCTCTGGAAAACCCTGATTAATACCCTAATCCTTCTAATTCTGTTCCAGCTGTAAAGTCGACAGGTTATTCATTATTTTGAGAACATATGTTTTCAAGGTGAAAAGCCAGAGATAGTTCCCAAACAGAGAAAAACTTAAGATGATTTGCAATTACATGGCTCTATCTTTCCTTAAACACGAGTCCTTAGTTCATAGTTAGGAAGATTGGGAAGGCAGCTTGGGCATGGGCAGCCTCCATCAAACGGGAGGCTTAACAGAGGTGGCTTTGATGGCAGGCTGGGAGGTGAGGTCAACTCAACTGAAGCATCTTTAAACACAGGGTTAACAGGTCAAGTCTGGCTAGCTGTGGGCCAGCTTGGCCCTTCACCCTTGGGGAATGTTTTACATTCCTTGGAAGCTGCATACTTAAGAGGACAGAGCTTCTCTCCAGGACTTGGGAGCAGCCACATTGTCTGACTGGTGGGTTTTCCCAGACTGCCCTGAGGATGGTCTGTTTTAAAATGCGCAACCCAGGAGCTGGACAGATAGCCCTTGTTTGTGCAAATGTGCTGCCTTCTCTAGGTTCCTTTCCTTTTCCATCTGGGAGGTCTCCACTTCCTCTGGCCATTTCACTTCCTGGCTTGAGGGAAGGTCCCGATCACATACGAGTTCACAGCTTTGCGTGTCAGTCATCTCAGTCATGTCTCACTGTTCATAGGACTTCTGGAGCCCAAGCTGCAACACCAGGCTCTCTGTGGAGGAAAATCTGTTTTAAAGACATAATCTTTTGAGGAGCGCTATCCTTCTGTAAACCCTCTTACCCTGCGCTGTTTCATGCCTACCTTCCTTTTACAGTTCTGCTGTGTGTTAAATGATCAAAATATTGAACAACATAAAGCCACTTTCTGATGTTATTAAAATTAGAGTTACATTGAAAATGCAGCTTGTTCAGGAGTCTTGCATCACAGTAATTATTTTTGTCTTTTATTTTTTTGAGATGGAGTCTCACTCTGTCACCCAGGCTGGAGTGCAATGGTGCCATTTTGGCTCATTGCACCTCCCGGGTTCAAGGGATTCTCCTGCCTCAGCCTCCTGAGTAGCTAGGATTACAGATGTGTACTACCACGCCCAGCTAATTTTTGTGTTATTAGTAGAGACGGGGTTTCACCACGTTGGCCAGGCTGCTCTGGAACTCCTGACCTCAGGTGATCCACCCACCTCGGCCTCCCAAAATGCTGAGATTATAGGTGTGAGCCATCACGACCAGCTGTCTTATTTTTAAGATTTATCAACTCATAGCAGTTACAAGATCCACTATTAATAATCAGCTTACCAGCAACCCCACACTGTCTGTGCCCCCCAGGAGCACAGCCCAAGGCAAAGGAAGAAGGGTGGTGAAGTGTGGATGGGTGGGGAGGTGACACAGTCCTGGGGAGGCAGGGGCAGCCTAGGGAAGTGGAGAGATGTCCCTTTTCAGCTTTCCAGTTTGTTCTGTTGGATGGAAGGCCCATCCTTGTCCTCACAGATGTATTTGCAGTAGACATGTGTTAGGGAGCTCACCCTTTTCTCAGAGACCAAGTGGAGAAAAGGCTTGAGCCAAGCACTTACTTTTTCCCCAAAAAGAAGTTTCAGCAGCAATTTTTAACTCTATCATCTTTTGAAGCAAGCTCCCTGCCTCCTAGGAAACCCTGTGCTCAAGCACTTATTAGTTCTGCAGAGTGGGATGCAAAGGCTTTTCTAAAGCATACTCATGAAGGAAAAATAATACGTAAAATGTGTGTGTGTGTGTGTGTGTGTGTGTGTGTGTGTGTGTGTGTGTTTAACAAGAAGGCACTTACCCAGCATGTATCATTAAATTTTATGTGCATTTGGGGAATGAATTATCATTTCTAGGCTACCTCTGGTATGGGTTGAAGAGTAAAATATATTAACCTAAAGTTATTATTTATATGCTAACAAATGGAGTTAATGAAAACCATTTCACATAGAAAGGAAAGATACGTGGTATGCAGATTTTTTGAGAATTCACCTGAGAATTGGTGGTAAATCCTCACAAAGTCTTCTGTATGTTAAGATCATGCAATGGGATGGCCTCCTTGGTCAAAGATTTCACCAAAGCAAACAGCAAGAAACATTCTATACATGGTCTCTTCCTGCCAAGCATGCACAATCATCACTGTTTTCTAAAGAATACACATTTGGAATCACACAGACTTTTTGAAAAATTGCTTGAAAAAGTCATTTGTAGTGGGGCATCGTGGCTCATGGCTGTACTCCCAGCACTTTGGGAGGCTGAGACAGAAGGATCATTTGAGTCCAGGAGTTCAAGACAAGCTGGACAACATAGAGAGACCCTGTCTCTACAAAAAATTTAGAAATTAGCTGAGTGTGCTGACACATGCTTGTAGTCCCAGCTAGGAAGGAAGCTGAGGTAGGAGGATCACTGGAGCAGAGGAGGTCAAGGTTGCAGTGAGCTGTGGTTGTCACTGCACTCCAGCCTAGGGGACAGAGCAAGACCTGTCAAAGGACAGGAGAAA
The DNA here is from genome assembly GCA_004027835.1 of Alouatta palliata. Lineage (NCBI taxonomy): Eukaryota > Metazoa > Chordata > Mammalia > Primates > Atelidae > Alouatta > Alouatta palliata. The sequence goes on from PVKV010003240.1 coordinate 126,106, forward strand.
GACACAGAGAGAGGAAGGAAGGAAGGAAGGAAGGAAGGAAGGAAGGAAGGAAGGAAGGAAGGGAGGGAGGGAGGGAGGGAGGAAGGGAGGGAAAGAGGGAGGGAGGGAGGGAAGGTGAAAGAAAGAAAAAGAAAGAGGGAGAATGAAAAAAGAGAAAGAGAATGAAAGAAAGAAAAAGGAAGGAAGGAAAAGAAAGACAAGGAGGGAGGGAGGGAAAAGAAAAAGTCATTTGTTCTTAATTTAATGTTGCATACAATGAAAGGGGGAAAAAGTCACATAAATCCATCCATAAAAGGCCTTAAAGAATCAATCAGATTAATCAGTAATTAATTCAAAATCCCATTTTCTGTTTTAGGGGAATGGCTTGAAGATGGTTCTCATTATTAATATCATTTACATCAAGATACATAAACTTGTTTTTCAAGACTCAAAAATCTAAATTACATCTCAACAACATGTGACTGTACCCAGGTATTTCCCCTTGGAAGCAGCAAAGGAAAGAAGGTAATTTTTCGGTCTTTTGGAAGCTGCGCCCTGGTGCCAAGATGCCTCAAGCCAGAACCGCACAGAGCAGCCTGCCTGGTGGCGGCCTTGCCTGATAGACGGCCCCTGTAGGCTTTATCAGGCTCTTAGGCTCTTAGGCTCTTATGAGCTTCCCTACTTGCAAATCAAACATGAATTTATCCTTTGTGGCTCTTTCATAAAAACACTGGCTCATGAGTGTTTCCATTTGTCTTTTTTATGGATCTTACAAGTCAGTCTGAACTGCTTGCAGAATAATGGCATTTCCTAAGTCTTTTTGAGGAAGGCCAAAAAGAATGCAATTGCCCAAGATGAACAGGATACCCTGCTCACTTAATGGACTCCCAAAGGCCTCCTTTACTGGGGTGACGCCCTGGGGCAAGGAGTCTTACAGGAACTTCTGTGTGGCCTCGGCTCCCCTGAGATCCAGTGTGTTCCATTAGAGGTAGATGTTGTTTTCCCTTACTCCCCAGTGGCACAGACACCAGCATGTGGGGCCACAAGGCACAAATCTGGACGCTACCACTATCTGCCCATGTCATTTGGAGGGGGGACTCAGCCTCCCTGAGTCTGTTTTCTTACTTGAATTTGGCGAAAAGAAAAAAAAATCAATCGTACATCAAATATTGATTAAACACTGTGACAATCCAGACAGAATCAGTTTTTAAGGAAACATAGTGTCCCTTCCTCTAGGAGCTCATGATAAAGAAGTGGAATATACAGAATGCCGTAGTGGTATGCACAGGTCAGGGAGGGGCATTCACAGAGGGGCCAGGGAAGGCCTTAAGGAGGAGGTGTCTTGTGATTAAAGACCTGAAGGAGGGGAAGGAGGGCACGCTGCAGAGATCAGGGGGAAGAGCCCTCCAAGGGAAGGAATGACCCAGAGACAGGAATGGGCTGGGTGTGTGGGAGAACCAGTGTGACCAGCGCAGCGAGAAGGAGAGGCAGTAGGAGGAGATGAGCTCAGAGAGACATTTAGGACACAAGATCATCTAGGGAAGGGGTTGGCACACTACAGCCCTACCACCCACTTTTAAAAATAGTTTTATGAGAACCACAACCATGTCCTTTGGTTTACATATTGTCTACGGCTACTTTCAAACGACCACAGTAGTGGTGAGAAGTTGTGACACAAACCATTTAGCCCACAAAGTCTAAAATATTTACTATCCAGCCCTGTATAGAAAAGATTTACCACCTCTGCCTTAAAGAAATAGGGGCTAATTTTTCTCCATGGTAGGGAGTCTAGAGTAGGCAGTGCAGGGATGGTGCAGAAGCTCCACGATGTTGAAAAGGATCAGGACACCTTTGATCTTTATGCTCTGCCAGCCTCAGCATGCGGACATGTTGCATTATGATCTCAGTGTGGCTGCCAGTGCTCCAGACATTACACATCATGTCCCCATTTGAGACAGGAAGGCAAGAGAGACATCAGTTCTTTCTACCAGGAAAGCGAAAATTACCTCCACCATCCCTCAAATCTCTCCTCCCCCAGCATACTTTCCCCTGTCTCTGTGCCTAGAAGTAGGTCTTATGGCCACTTCTAGCTTCAAAGGAAGCTGAAAAAAGCTACAAAAAAGATTGTCAGGACTGACTTAGACAGCTGTTTATTTTAACTGCAACCCACAGTGAGAAGCACACATAACTGAAACATAATGCAAACAAAGAGTTCCATAAAACACAACTTATATTTACTATTTGTGCTGGACACTGATATTTTCTCTTCCATTTTTTTAAGTACTAGTCATATCATCCCCCAAATTAATTTCACGACCCACTACGGGGCATGATCCATAAGTGGGGGCTGGCATGTTGCTGCTGCTACAAGTAAGTTGTTTTTTCTCTCTCCTTTCCCTCCCTCCCTCCCTCTTTCTCTCTTTCCTCTCTCCCTCCTTCTCTTTCCTCCTTCCTTCCTTCCACACTTCCCTCTTTCCTTCCTCCCTCCCTCCTTCTCGCTCTCCTTTTCTTCCTTCCTTCTTGTCCTTTTCCTTCTTTCCTCTCTCTCTTTCTTTCTTTCTTTCTTCCAAAGAAGGGAATGGACATTGGCTGGCAACTGACAGTAACCGCAGTCTCTACCTCCTTCCTAAGTAACTGAAGATGGTGACAATGGACACCTGTGTCCCATGTAAAATGCAAGCACTCATAGCCATAAAAGAGAATAAAACTGTGTCCTTTGCAGCAGCATGATGCAACTGGATGCCATTATCCTAAGCAAACCAATGCAGAAATAGAAAATCAAACACCACATGTTCTCACTTATAAGCAAGAGCTAAATATCGGGTTCACCTAGACATAAAGACAAAAACAACAAACACTGGGGACTCCAAAAGCAGGAGGGAGAGAGGGGGGCAAGGGGTAAAAAACTTCCTCTTGGGTACTATGCTCACTGCCTGGGTGACAGGATCAATAGAAGCGCAAACCTCAGTACCATACAATGTGCAATTGTAACGAACCTGCACATGTATCCCCTAAATCTAAAATCAAAATGGAAAATTTTTTAAAATGCAAACAGTAATACCAACTGCCCAGGAGTGCTGAGGGAACTGCATGGGATCCCGCGTGTAAAGCACTAGCATAGTGTCTGAGCCACAATGCCTGCACAGGACACATGGAGTTGCTGTCCCAAACCCAGTCCTCACTCAGAGCCAGTCATCGCCCTGTGAATAGCGTTAACTAGGTCAGAGAGAGTCATTCACGTTCTAGCTCCGGAGAGCCCAGGGAAACTGGATGTCACCCTGGTGCTACATTTATTTCTCCTATCAGGAGTGATTAAATTCTTAGGATCTCATGCTCAGAAGCTGACAGCTATATTGAATTTTACCTACGGTTCTAAAAACCCTTCGGAAGCACCCAATTATTGGTCTCAGCTTTGATGAGGTCTGCCTGGGCTGTGGAAGAGCAAATGTGTCATGACAAGTCACCAACCACAGGGACCCTCAGAGCTGTCAAAGGATGGGCCATTCTCCAAAAATTCAAGCAAAGGCAGAAATGGAAGGGCCCCCGGACTGGGTACCTTTAGTCCTGTCACTTTTTGCAGGTGGGGGTTGCAACATAGGTCATACAGCAGCCATACAAGCATTATTAGCACAGCCCCTCTAAGTCGGGGTTCAGGGACCCATGAGACTCAAATCCCAGGCTGATTTTGGTGCATGTGGCCATCTACATTTTCTAGAAGATCCATATCAGATTCCAAAATGGCCATAAGACCCTAAAAATAATAGGAAACGCACACTGAATGAAACTAAAAGGATTTATGTTAGGGGTAGGAGAGAACAGGTCCAGAGGTCAGAGCTGGGAATGGTGAGATAAAGCAGAAACTGCAAATGTTTTCCACCAGCCCCACCCCCAGCCATGCCACCCCCACACCCCAGAAACACTGAACTGGACTCAGTTCCCCAAATGGCCTGTGGTTTTTTGTCCTCTCTGCCTCCGTGCTGACGATTCTTCGTCCAAGAGGCGGTGACTGGGAAAGACTAACTTTTATTCACCAGATGGGATTTCTTAAACGATAAGGAGTTCTAAGAGGCCCTGGCAAGCAAACGGCCAGACTGCACAAAGGTGCCCCTTAAGCAATAAATAACAAAAGCTCCGGGATTTACCTATAAGCCTCCCCACACTCCACGCCCCACCAAGCATGCATACAAGTGACTGCAGTGAATGGAGCGCCTGCGCAGCGGCCTTTGTTGGCAGTCCAGGAGTCCGCGTTACCCCCAAAGTCCCTGGCCGCCGCCGGCACTCCGAACCCCTAGGAGCTGAGTCGGGCTGCTTTCTACGCGCGTCCCGGGGCTCCCTCGAGAACTTAGGACACGCGCGGCGCCCTGAGCAGTGGCCTGGGGACACCTGACAGACCACTTGCCCCAAACCTTCCCCGCCGCCCTTAGGGCACCGCCCGGTTCCCGGACCCTACCCGTGTTCCCGGGGCAGGGCGGGGCAGGGCGGACGGGGCGGTACCATTGGCCGGTGCGGAGTGAGGGGCGTGCCCGGGGCAGGACGGAGAGGCCGGGGAGGCGCCATTGGCCGTGCGGGGCGAGAGGCGGGGCGAGGGGCGGGCGAGGGGCGGGGCGAGGGCCGGCCTGGCCCAGAGCCGCTGAAACCGGGAGACAGCAGGCGCTGCGGGCGCAGCTGCGGAGCAAGCGAGGGCACGACACATGCAGTGGCTTCTGGACTGCGCGATGACTGGACGGTGAGTGATGCCCGAGCAGGAGAGTGCGTGGGCGTCCATGGAGACCCCCCTCCGACCCGGGACTGCCACCAGGTAGGGACGCTGGAGTCTGGGCACTTGTGCCCTTCGGCCGCAGCGCGTAGGGTCCCTCCCCCTGCCAGCCTGGCGCATTGCGGGCCTCGGGCCCATTGCTGAGAGTGGGTACTGCGCCTGGCACCTCTGCTAAGCACTTTAAGGGCTACAACCTGAGCACGACAGGTGAGCACGGCCACTGGCTACACCTTTTTTGTTCACCTTGCCCTTAGCCAGTTACCTAGAAGCACTGATCCTAGAGTTGAGGAGAGAGCCTAGAGGCCTCTGGCACAACTCTGATTTCACTGATGGAAATCCAAGGCCAAGATAATAGCAGCAGGGGTCTGTCTCACAATCGCTGTCTGTAGAGGGCTTGCCTTGCACTGGGCCAAGTGCTTTAACACGATATACCTCTTATGCCTCACAGCAAGTGACATTCCTACTTTCATTATCCCGTTTTCAGATGAGAAAATTGAAGTTTAAAGAGTTATAAAATTGTCCACCTTTACTGAATGAGTTGGTGGTGGTGCCAGGATTCGAACCCAGGGCTTGCCGTGCCTCTTCATCCCTTGCTCTTCACTTCCAGTCTCCGGAGCTTGGCCTGCCTGCTGCCCAGCTCTTCTGGGCTCCCGTCCTGCACTTCCCACTTCCAAAAGATGCCTCAGTGTTTTCATTAACCTGGCATGGCCGAGGGAGGGAGGCCTCCTCTCACACCAGGATCAGTGCCCAGGCCGGGGCCAGCACTTTCTTAAAACACCGTAAGAAGAGCTTCAGGAGCCCCATTTCACATAGGAATTAAATAAGGTCGCACAGCAAATAAGGGCTGGGATTCTGGAATTTGAACCCAGGCAGGTTAGATTCCAAAGTCATGCTGTGCACTCACAGAGGAGACCCTCACTGGCTTTGCTGTAGTTTAACTGGCCCACAGTACTAAGGTGCCAATCAGGATTTGTTGCCAGAAACCACTAAAAAAAAAAAAAGTTAGAAGTGAATTGGTGAAATAACAGAGAAATGTAGACCCTCCTGCCTTCTGTTGTTCCATGGGGTTCCTTAGCTACTGCTGCCAGGACATGAGCTTAGAGGAGAAGACAGGGAGGGAGAGAGTCAGGGGAGAAAGAGGAAGGGAGAGAAGAGGGGAGATGAAACTCATTAAACTTCGGTTAAAAAAATGCTGGCTGGAAATCATCATGGGCTGTTTCAGCACTTCGTCAGTGTATGTGAAGGCTGTTGTCATTAGTTCTAGCCGTAAGTCTCTATGTGTGTAGTGCTGGTGATTTGATGATTAAAAGGTTGTTGCCACAGATTAAAGTGTTCATCTGAAACTCAGGAGATGGAGCTGTATTTCCACCATGACACTCCAGTGAGTGGCCTGGAGGTTGAGAACAGATTCAAGGTCCAGGGTCCCCCTGAGTCAGGACCAAGTGGACCATGACAGATAACAAAGTACATGAACGAAATTCGGGTGTGTGTCAGAGTTCAGATTCTAAAAGTGCAAAGCCTCAAAGGAGAGACCCTAACTAGGGGGTCTGCCAGAAAGCCCTCTGCCCTGGATCCCTGGGGCCTAGGGCCTGGTTTCAGGGGTCAACTCAGACTCTCTCCTCACTCATAGCCAGTCCTGCTGGGAGGCCTCACATCCCCATCTCTAGGAACCTGTCTCTCCAGATCCCCCAACTCCCAGTGTCAATAAGAATAGTAATGGGAGCTTCCTTTCATTCGGGTGAGCCTCACACAAGGCCCATCTTACAGGTCTCCTCATTCGTCTTCACAAAAGTCATTGAGGATGATAGTTATTTAATTGATCAGGAGCCCAAGGTTCAGAGAGGGAACATGACCTGCTTAAGGTCACACAGCCAGAGAATCACAGAGCAGGGCTTTGAACCCAGAGGCTTGCAAAGGCTAGATGATTATTCTCTCACGGAATTCATCTGGAGAAATTGTTTTAAAGTAAATAAAAGTCAGATAGGAAGTGGCTGTATTTCTTCTGTAATGCCTTCTTCTGTAATGCCTGGCCCCACAAACATAAAAAGGAAAGACAGCCCATGCCTAGCAGCTCTAAAGTTTCTGCAGTTTTCTTTTTATTAAAGAGAAACTTATAGTTCCTGGGGTCCCCTTTTCCGGCTGTCTGACCCTCTTCCCTAGGATGTACTGCTGAGGAAGAGAGCCGGTACCCCCTCCCTTTGCCCTGCCTGGCCTTGGGAAGCAGGAGTGGGGTGTCATTCAGCCCCACAGCTGAAGGCCCCAGCCCTTCAGTGCTGGGAAGATCCCTGAAGACACTCTATACTAGTAGCCACAGCAGCTCTGGCTAAACTGAGGCCCGAGAGAGGTCACAGACCAAATCGATGCCACAGCAAAACTCACATGTTAGCCTCTATGATACTTCTTTTTCTTGCTGTGACGTTTCCACAGAGATTCTAAACCTGGGATCTGGGGATCTGGGAGACGTGGACAAGAGTTGTCTCCCCCTCCGCAGTGGTATGCAAAGTGCGTGTATGTGTATGTGTGTGCATGTGCATAAGGGCTGCAACAACATGCACACACATGCATTTTCTGGGGTGAGTGCACTAAGCTTTCAAGAGACTCCAAAGGACTCTATGACCCAAAAGATTCTGAGACCCTTGTGTCTCACAGGACCCTCGTGCCCCCAGCCGCGACATGTGGCACACAGGCCTGGGGCAGTGGATAGCACAGGTGAGGGAAGCCGTCAGAGCGTCCAGAGCAGCCCTGCAGCAGCTGGCACCCAGAGGGGTCTGCGCCTCTGCACTGCACTCCCAGCCCCAGGCAATCGGGATGTTGGCCAGTGCCCACTGTGAGCACCTGTTTGGCCTGAAAACCATAGCTGAGAAGATCTTTGCTTCTGTGGATCCCCTCTTCCATAGATGGGAGGTGAGCTTGGTTGGTGGGGAAGTTGGAGTGGTTCAGAGGGTGCCAGGGCCAGGGAATGTATATTTAAGGTGTGAGGGGGAGCAGGAGGACTGGAAATGGTTTTCTTGTCCCAAATTGCTTTGCCTTGAAACAAGGGCAAAAGCCAGAAGTCTCGCCCACTGGGAAGGGTGGTCCGCAATCTACATGGGTGCCCAGGGCCAGTCTCTTAGAGAAAGGGGAGCTGTGTCAGGGAGGCCTGGATGCTGGACTGGACTCAGAGACCTGTCAGTGAGAGCCCAGGACCGGCGGGGAGTAAAGTTGAGCCGGGCCTGTGTGGTCAGCCCAGGGCAAGGCGGGAGTGGAGGTGGAGGGGAGCTCTGTGCCCGCCTCTTTTGGACTTCTCTAGCCTCCATCACCTCCACCCGGACAGTGCAGAGTCTTCGGGGCAGGCAGGAGTGAGTCGAGCCAGAGGGGTGATGGTGGGAGTGGAGAGGGGAAGTCTGGTGTTTGGAATTGGCCAGCAGGAGGGGACAGCAGTGTGGAAGGAGGTGGGAGTGGCAGCTGCTGAGTCGCTGCCTGCCATCTACAACTGGACAGCCGGTTCTCACCACAAAAATGCTTGGCTGAGGGTACCCCCTCAGAGGCACCTGGTGCCGCAGACACTGCAGCTTCTTCCCCGACCAGGCTCCTGCCATTTGCTGGCTAACAGGTGCTAAGAGGGCCCTTTCAAAGGTTCATTGTCCTCAGCGCCATGCTGCCACTGTGGCTGGCGTTCAAATGTGGTAGCCACGGGCTGCACCGGGAACTGAGTCCCCCCAGGAATGCCAGCAGCGTGGCCTGCACCTGCCCCGTGGCCTGCACCTGCCGTCCTCCTCCAGCCGGAGGAGCTCAGGTCCCCAGCTGTGCCCCACACCCTGTCCTCGTTTCTTTGGCTTCCCAGGTCATTTTCTTTACGAGCTATTTGATTTAAATCATGTTGAAATAAGAAAATAAAAATCACAATTTCAGGAAATGTTAAAACAGAGGTAACCAAGCTCTCAGACTTCACAGACATGCCTTGAACATTTTAATTTGGATGCCCATACGTTTTCCCTTTTGCCAAGTGAGTACACCACCACCTATGTTGGCCATGATTTTTGTAAGAAGGGACATTGTCAGATGGAAAAGTAGGCAGCACATAGTCTTAAAATAAAAGGCTTTCAAGTGGACTCAATTTCATGTCACGAAAGCCTGCCTTCTTCACTCGCCGTCTCCTGCTCCTTTTGCCACTGGCTTGTAGGAACTGGGCCCCAGGGGTAACTGGAAGAATCAGTCACCTTCTTCTGTAATAACTGGCCCCACAAACATAAAAAAGGAGAGACAGCCCATGCCTAGCAGCTCTAAAGTCCTCAGAGGCCTTTGTCCCTCAGTAGCGACAGTAGGCCGTGGTGCTGGCTGTAAGCTCTCTCTGCACAGCTGACAGAGCAGCTGCTGAAGTGAAAAGGGAGAACAACTCACTGCTTGTTCACTGGGACAGGTAGCCGTGGCTGGCATGCCACCCAGGGGCCCTCCTCTGAGACACAGAGAGCCCTGGCTACAGCTGAGCACTCCGGTGGGGACACAGTGTCCTCCAGCCTGGGAAACAGGCGTGGAGGCTGACTGTGTCCTGGGGCCTGGGGGAGGGGGGCAGGCCAGGACAAAGAAGGCCGGACTTTCCCAGCAGATTCTTGACAGGGCTGGGGGGAAGGGAGGGCCCTCGGGCTGACTCGGCCTGTCCAACTGCATCTGTCACTCTGTGGTTTTGAGCCTGAGCCTGGGTGGGAGGCCAGCCCCAGCCCATCCTCTCCGGACTCCTGCTGCCACCCACGCAGCCTCGCTTTAATCCATTTGTGTAGTGGGCTTCTGCCTAGGATCTAGTTTCAAGGTAAGGTTGTGCTGTTTGCAAGACTGAAAAATACTCCAGCAGAGATTCTCAAAGGCCCTGCCCCATGCACTTGGAGAGTCAATGCAAAAGGCTGTTCCAGGAAAATGCTCCGAATGGAGAGACAGCTCCCTTTCCTCTCCTGTTGGGTGTGTGTGTTCCCCCTTGCAGCTTGCTCCTGCTACAGCTGTCTTTCAGACACCCCTTAGATACTCGTGCAGCTCAATGTAGAATTCACCCTCTGTCATCAAAACGAATGAAATTCACCAAAATGAATGAAAGTCTGGGAAAGGGCATGGGTCGCAAGCACAATGCTGAGATCTGCAGTGGAATTCTGTGAGTGATCCCAGAGCTCAGGGAGACCAGGTGTTGTCTTATTGCAGTGGAGGGGTGTGAGAGCCGGAGAGACCAGGTAACTTTTGTTGGAGCCGTGGGCTCTTGACCCCTTAGAGTTTCACTAAAAATCACGGACACGAGGCGGATTGTTGAATGGGAGAAAAGGCACACACATTTACTTAAGGTGCATGCATGGGAGCCTAGAGAATGATGCCCCAGCTTCCCAGTGAGTTACAGAGACTTATATACCATTTTGAGGTTGCAGAAAGAATGGGGGCTTAGAGTCTGGTGAAACAGGCTAGGGAGGAAGAGAGGCTTGGCAAGTGAAAGTGACCTGGTTATGTAGATGAAGCCTCCCTCAGAGAGACTTTTGAAGGTGTGTACTCAGTCTCTCCTGGATGTGGGGAAAGACCTGGAAAAGGGGAGGGGCCTGGCTACGTTAGTGGAGATTCTCTACAGATGCAAAGTTTCCCACTGAAGACACTCTGCCAGCCACGTCTTTCAGGATGGTCGAGTGGCAGCCATTTCAAAATATGTCAAAGAAGTATATGCTGGGGATAAAATATTCTCATCTCCTTCCCTTGCTTAGGGCCATGAAACTAATGAGTGCTGGAGGACACAGAAACGTGTGCCTCTCTCAAAGGAGAGGCTGTCTTTGTGCGGAGCCCAGGTCCCCACCCTGCAAGGCTCAGGACCCAGCCCAGCAAGCAGGAAGAACCTCCCTTTGCTGCAGTGGGCCCTGTGCCACCTCCCTCAGCCTTGTTCCCTGACTCTTCTGCCCTCCCCCGGGATGCTGTGCCCCATTCTCTGCCCCTGCGGTTTACCCTACAAGCCCACCTCCCCTTTATCCCTTCACTTTGCCATCTGCAGTCTAGGACTCTCCTTTCCTTTCCTCCTGGTTTCTCTCCTCCGAGCAGCCGCCCCCAGCTGATGCCATCCAGTGGCTGGAGACATTCAACATGTGGACTGCATCTTGTAAATAAGCAAGTGCCCAGGGAAAAGCACTCCTGAAGGCCAGGGAGGGAGGACCCTGCTTTTCAAGTAGTATTACCCAGAGCCCTGGAGATGAGGCTCCCTGCCACCTCCTCGGCAACCCCCTTGAATCTGTTTTGCATAAATTTTCCACAGTTAAGAAAATTGCAGACCCGCTGAAGGTCAATATTCTTGTTGTACAGCTGGGAGAATGAAAGCCCAGAGAGGAGAAGGCATGCAAATGAACACCCCAGAGCTCTTCAGGAAGCATCTTCTCTGAATAAGTAACCACTGTCTGGCTTATGGGAAATTCCACTTCTAGGCGTTCCTACTACATACGGCAAAATCAGCTTCTTCCCCACACGCTGTGGGAGACCAGAAGTAAATGTAAATCATGCCGTGTTGTGAATTGAATCAGCAGTCATAAACTGGAGCCCCAAGGATACCGGTGGGCTCAGGGGGTCCCCAAACACTGGTGGGACTTCAACCCCAGTTGGTGTCCAGACTCTTGACTCCTTGAATACCTTCTCATACAAGTCAGAAAACAGTGAAAGTACACACTCAAGCAGGGGGAGTGTGCAAGGGAGTTCGGAGCTGCTACGTTGATGGGTTTATTTAACCAAGGGGTGACATATCCAAGAAGATTCCTGGAAAAAGGTGGAGCTTTCTTGATACTGTGGTGCCACCCATTTTTACACAAAATATGGGTGTTCCAGAATTGTCATGGTGCCCATGAGTGTGTGATTTAGCGTCCCGGAGAGTTGCCCTGTTAATGGGCGTCTAGTGAGGTCCTAGAGAAACCTAGGTCCAATCCAGTGCCATGTTGGATTCAGTCGGTGTAGCCAGCTTGGCCCACACTCTGACTTTTTTAGGGTCCTATGACCCCTATCTTCTTATGGCCCCAATTTTAAGTTTCCTTTTGCTGGTCATGTGACACGGCTGCCTAGAATTTTCTATTCCCCTGTGACCACCTGTGTTATTCCTGTCTCACCACTACGTGTATCTGTCTTGCAAAGGTGTTTGGTTTATTTATAAATACAGTTAAATATAAAATATTACATTAAATATATGGAGGTTTTTTTGTTTTGTTTGTTTTTGTTTTTGAGATGGAGTCTTGCTCTGCTGCCCAGGCTGGAGTGCAGTGGCGTGACCTCTGCCTCCCAGGTTCAAGAATAGCTGGGATTACAGGTGCCCACCACCACACCTGGCTAATTTTTGTATTTTTAGTAGAAATGGGGTTTCATCATATTAGCCAGTCTAGTCTCAAACTCCTGACCTCAGGTGATCCACCCACCTCGGCCTCCCAAAGCTGGGATTACAGGTGTGAGCCACGGTGCCCAGCCCCTATATGTTGTTTTAATGGATTATGTGTTGCATGAGTCAGGCTGGTCTGGGTTATGCTGCAGTAACAAATCCCTGATACACCAGTGGCTTCTCCTGGCAGAGGCTTCTTTCTCTTTTTCAGTCCATATTCAGTATTGGTTGGCAGACAGTTTGGGTCCGCAGTCACTTAGGGACCCAAGCTGACCATCAAGTAGCTGCACAGTTGAAACACGTGGCTTTCTGAGCAGACAGGAGAACTGGAGGATTGTGCGCTGGCCCTTAAAGGTGCTGGCCTGGAAGGCACCCACAGCACTTTTGTTCACAGCTCAATGGTGAGAATGAGGCCCATGGCCCCAGGTGGCTGCAGAGGGCATTCCGGAGACAGTACATGCCTCTGCCAGCCACCCACCTTTCAGTAGTGAAGTAGAGCCCCCAAAAATTCAGATTTCTGGCCTCTTCTGAAATGCCGGAAGAGTTGCCCCATAGAGAAGGAATGTGCCCACTATTCCCCATGGACCCCATGACGAGTGTCCCTCAGTGGAGTCACCTCCGTGGCCCTTGGAGACTTTCACATTATTTATTCCTGCTGTATGTGCACAGCTCTGGAAGAGTAGCCTTGGGGGAGTCTAGAAGCTTCACATAATTATTCAGCAATTTAACAACCATGTGTGGATTTCCTGCGTTGTGCCAGGCTTACGCTTGGCGCTGGAAACTAGTGGTAAAGCACCCCTCCCCATGCTCCTGTTCTTTTGGGAGGGAAGTCTAAAGAGGTGAGTTCTCCAGGGCCCAGTGGGGAAATGGGAGGAGGTGATGGGGCAGAGAGGAGCTGCCCCAACACGGAGTGGGGCTTCTCTGGCAAGGGTTTCTAGCGGGAGCTAACATCAGAGAACCGGAGTAGCTGGAAGCTGGGTTCTGAACAGAGAACAGCATTACAAAAGCCCTATGGGAAGAAACAGCAGAGAGCGCCTTGGGGGGCCGTGAACTGCTCAGTGGATTCGGGGCTTAGAGCAGGAAGTTGGAGTGGAAGCTGGATACAAAGGAAGGCAAGAGAAAAAAGACACTGCCTGTTATTTCCGGATAAATTCAGCCCTTCCCATAATGAGTTTGCTGAAAGCAAGACTTTGTTGTGCCAAAGACCCACAGAAGCAGTGTGGGCTGAGAAACCCAGTCCCACAGCTTGCCCTGGGCTGCAGTAGCCTTCTGCCTTGCAAGTATATGAGGAACTACCCAGAGAGGGGACAGATGACTTTTTCCACGGGCAACTGGAGGTGCCCAGGAACTGAAACTTTATTTTGAAATCCTTGTTGCCTGACCAAGAAAAATGCAAGAAGTCCACGGCTCCAGGCCTTGATGCTGGGGGCCTGACCTCTCTCCAGGCCCTGAGGTGCCTCACTATGGAGCAAGGCGGAGGGAATGTATGAATAGGCTGATCCTGAGGTCCTCAGGATGCCCACTCCCTCTAATCCTTCCCTTCTCCAGGCCAACGGTATTTCCCTGCCTCTGGCATCACAGGTTCACGCAGGGCTGATGCCAGCACAAAGGGCAGGCTCATCACATTTGTGGGTGTCAAGCAAGGAGGGAGAGAGAGAACTGAACCAGTCTGAGTGAGTGCCTGAGGAGACAGGCATTCTGCAGGGACAGGCTCTGAGGTCATTAATGAATACGACAGCAGGTGGAGCTGAGCTTGAGCCCCAGGTAGCATTTGCACCTGGGGCCGGGAAGACATGATGGGTTTGTGTGAACAGATGTTGGGAGATTGTGAATGAGTGGAGCTCTATCAGGGGAAGAATGTGGTGTGGCCCTAGGCTGTGCCCCCTCCCAATGTGTCCTAACAGCCCCAGCCCTGAGCTGCAACTTGGATGATGGAAGATGGAGGACAGGTCAGCACTGGAGTGTGTAAAAGTGTGTGTGCATGAGTGTGTGTGCATGATTGTGTTTGTGTATGTGTGTTGTTTGCATGTGTGTGCATGTGAACATGTTTGTGTTGAGTGTGAGTATGTGTGTGTGTGCATGAGAGGCTGTGTGTGTGCATGTGATTGTGTACATGCAAGTGTGTGAATATATGTGTGTATGTCTGGGCGTATGTATGTGTGAGTGTGCAAGTGTGTGTGTGTGCATGAGAGGCTGTGTGCATGTGGTTGTGTACATGCAAGTGTGTTTGTGAATATGTGTGTGTATGTTTGGGTGCATGTATGAGTGTGCGAGTGTGTGTGTGCATGTGAGAGGCTGTGTGTGCATGTGATTATGTACATGCAAGTGTGAATATGTGTGTATGGGTGTATGTATGTGTGAGTGTGCGAGTGTGTGTGCATGTGAGAGGCTGTGTGTGCACATGTGATTGTGTACATGCAAGTGTGTGAATATATGTATGTTTGGGTGTATGTATGTGTGAGTGCAAGTGTGTGCATGTGAGAGGCTGTGTGTGCATATGATTGTGTACATGCAAGTGTGTTTGTGAATATATGTGTATGTTTGGGTGTATGTATGTGTGAGTGTGCAAGTGTGTGTGCATGTGAGAGGCTGTGTGTGTGCGTGTGATTGTGTACATGCAAGTGTGTTTGAATATATGTATGTTTGGGTGTATGTGTGTGTGCAAGTGTGCATGAGAGGCTATGTGTGTGCATGTGGTTGTGTACATACAAGTGTGTGTGAATATGTGTATGTTTGTATGTGAGTGTGCAAGTGTGTGCATGTGAGAGGCTGTGTGTGCATGTGATTGTGTACATGCAAGTGTTGGAATATATGTGTGTATATTTGGGTGTATGTATGTGTGAGTGCAAGTGTGTGTGTGCATGAGAGGCTGTGTGTGTGCATGTGATTGTATATATGCAAGTGTTTGTGAATATATGTGTGTATATTTGGGTGTATGTGTTAGTGTGAAAGTGTGTATGTATGCATGTGAGAGGCTGTGTGTGCATGTGATTGTGTATATGCAAGTGTGTTTGTGAATATATGTGTGTTTGGGTGTATGTGTGAGTGTGCGAGTGTGTGTGTATGCATGTGAGAGGCTGTGTGTGCATGTGATTGTGTACATGCAAGTGTGTTTGTGAATATTTGTGTATGTTTGGGTGTATGTATATGTGAGTGTGCAAGTGTGTGTGCATGAGAGTCTGTGTGTGTGCATGTGATTGTGTACATGCAAGTGTGTGAATATATGTGTGTGTTTGGGTTTATATATGTGTGAGTGCGAGTGTGTGTGCATGTGAGAGGCTGGGTGTGTGCATGTGATTGTGTACATGCAAGTGTGTGAATATATGTGTGTATGTTTGGGTGTATATGTGTGTGCGAGTGTGTGTGTGCATGAGAGGCTGTGTGTGCATGTGATTGTGTACATGCAAGTGTTTGTGAATATATGTGTGTATGGGTGTATGTATGTGTGAGTGTGCAAGTGTGCGTGTGCATGTGAGAGGCTGTATGTGTGCATGTGATTGTGAACATGCAAGTGTGTTTGAATATATGTGTGTGTGTTTGGGTGTATGTATGTGAGTGTGCAAGTGTGTGTGTATGCATGTGAGAGGCTGTGTGTTCATGTGATTGTGTACATGCAAGTGTGAGAATATGTGTGTATGGGTGTATGTATGTGAGTGTGCAAGTGTGTGTGTGCATTTGAGAGACTGTATATGCATGTGATTGTGTACATGCAAGTGTGTTTGTGAATATGTGTATATTTGGGTGTATTTGTGAGTGTGCGAGTGTGTATGTGAGTGCATGTGAGAGAGAGTGTGCATGTGTGTGTTTGTGTGTGAGAGAGAGAAGCTTTACATCCCTGCCCAGCATGTCGGAGATCTTAGCCTTGATAAGAGTCCTTGGCCACATTATCATGGGGAAAGAGAGTAACAGGGAGCTGTGCAGATGCCAGCAGGATGGAGAAAGCTCTAGTGGATTTACCATCCGTGAAAGAAACCTGGGGAGGGCAGGAGCAGCTCCTCAAACCAGTCAAGGCTGTGCGTGGAAAGCGGGAGCAGTATGTGTGTGAACAGCGTGTGTATGGATCCACTAGTGACCCTGTGGACTAGAGATCACCCTGCTGCACAGATGAAAGGAAGGCTTGGGAGTTTAAGTCACTGCCCGTGATCAGTATAGAGATGGAGCTAAGAGACCAGAATCAGGGGTCCAAATGCTTGTGCTGGGACAGTGGCTTTGCTGCTTACTTTCTGGTAATCTTGGGCAAAGTGCTTAAGCTCTTGTCCCTGTCTTCTCATCTGTAAAATGGGAATAGGGTGAAACTCACCTCACAATATTGTTGTATTAACTGGATGAGATAACTCAGAGAAGATGCCAACCATCTACAGCACATAGGGAACACAGTGCCGACTGACCCACTGCCAGGAGAGCCCGGCTCAGTGGGAATGGAGGAAAGAGGCCCAGGGTAGCTCTGGAGGATTCCAGGAGCAACCGAGGCAGAAACCATCTGCTAGGGTGTCCCAGCCAAGGGAAGGGAGCACATGGTCTAAATGCTTAGGAGACAGATCTGGATTCCTGGGGATTATGGAGAGTCTTCTGGGGTGGGCGCTTGAAAGGACCAGCATCACTGGCTCAGCATGACCTTGCCCAAGCAAGGGCAGCTTGGCTGACATGTAATCATGTGGGTCTGGGCCAGACCCTTTCAGCCGCAGTCACCTTGCACCCAGGCGGTGTGATGCCAAGGCCAACGGTGTCTGTGCCAGGGCTGTGGGTGCTGGGAGCTGGGTGCTGCACTGGCCAGCACTCCTCAGGCTCACCTGTCTGTGTATTCTTCCTCGTCTTCCCAGCAAGTAAATTCTAGGTCTGCAGACAAGAGGAAGAGAAGATGAAGGAAGACTGTCTGCCAAGTTCTCATGTGCCTATCAGCGACAGCAAGTCCATTCAGAAGTAAGCCTTGGTGTGCAGGTGGGGTGGGGGGGTCTTCACATTTGCCATTTCCCTGGTCCTGGGCAGCCTTTAGGTAGAGGGGTTCCGAGCACTTGTTCAGAGATCTGATGAGGTGCCATGGGGGACAGTGATGGGGTGCTTCTTTTTGAGCCTGTCCAATAGGGGATCCCCAACCACACATGACCATGGCTGGGAGGCATGGGCCACAGAACGGAAGCTCCAGATGCAGGCACTTTATATGAAATAAGTGTGTACACGGCCTTATTATAACCTTACATTGATTGCATGTTGACAAATAGTAATTTAGATATATTGAGTTCAGTAAGATGTGTTATTAATGCTAATTTCACCTGTTTGATTTTCCCTTCTGTATTAATAGGCCACTTTTGTGTCGCTATAAAGAAATAGCTGAAGCTGGGTAATTTATACAGAAAAGAGATTTAGTTGGCTTGTGGTTCTGGAGACTGTACATGAAGTGTGGTGCTGGCGTCTGCTCAGCTTCTGGGGAGCCTCAGGGAGCCTCCGGTCATGGTGGAAGACGAAGGGGCAACAGGGACTTCACACGAGCGAAAGCAGGAGCAAGAGAGAGGGAGTGGAGGGCAGTGCCACACACTTTAAATGACCGGACCTCGTGTGAACTCAGGGCAAGAGCTCACTCGTCACCACCGGGATGGCCCCAGCCACTCATGAGGGATCTGCTCCCATGATCCAAACACCTCCACCTGGCCCCACCTCCAACAATTCTGCATGAGATTTGGGCGGGGACACACATCCAAACCGTATCACCTCCTAACACGTAAAAGATTGAAATTACCAGTGTGGCTCACATCCCACATTTGTTGGCCCCGCTGCCTCACAGAGCCCAGCTTGGGTTCAGGCAGCTGTCTGGCCTCCCCTCCCCCAAAACATCAGCGAGGCTGTGGCTTTCCCTTCAGGAGGGAAGACAGCATTCAGGCAGAGTGGCTTCCTGCAGATTTCAGGGCCTTACTCACAGGACCGTCAAGTTCGTCACTCTGCTGCGCCTCCAGAAAGTCAGGGTGGGGAAGAGGCAGGCACCCCTCAGGGTGGCCCACAGCAGCCACAGCAGGCCTTGTAGGACATGACATGGGGAAAAGCAAGAGGCTGTACAATGCCACAAGCAAGCCCAGGACATTTACTCTGAGGAAGTCATGCAAGTGGAGGGCAGGGAAGCTGCCAGGGCCTTACCTGTGATAGTGAAAATGTCAGCACCTTGGACATCCTGGACCGGACACGGGCCTGTCCCATGAGTCTCACCTCCTCCTCAGCCCCACCCCCACGCCTCCCACCAGGGCACATGCAAAACCATCCAGGAGACCACGGGGCGCATCGCGCTGACAGTCTGGTCTCCGCTGGTCATGCCTGGCCGGTGAGATGAGTGCTGTCACACTCCTGTTACAAATGAGGAAACAGAGGACAGGGAAGCCAGAAGCCAGAAGTTAACCACACCACACCCCAGGATTACATGTGTGTCTTTGCCTTGCTCTAGGTCGGAGCTCTTAGGCTTGTTGAAAACCTACAACTGCTACCATGAGGGCAAGAGTTTCCAGCTGAGACACCGTGAGGTGAGCCTGTCGCTCTTGTTCATGGGGTCACCATGTATCCTGGGAGGCCCTGCCTGACACCTGTTGTTTCAGGGTAGTGATGAAGACCATCCCCTTCACTCTCAGCACTGGCCCAGTTTGGACAATAAATTATATGGTCACTCTCATCACTCACCTCTGACCCTGAGCCAGGGACCAGATTACCAGCAGCCAGGTCATCTCCCTTGCAGAAGGTCAGCACATCCCTTCCAGAGTTCCCAGGAGCAGAAATCACCTTGGGGGCCTTCTCCCTTCCCCCGAGACCTTTGACCAGGTGAATGGCTGCTGAGAGCAGTCCTTCCTCCGTCCAGTACACCACTCAGTGGGCGGAGGAATCAGTCCCTCTGTGATCCCTGCTGGCCCCGCCACATATCTGCAGGGTCTCACTTGGTCCGCATAGTGTCACGGGGGCTCCAGGTCCCCAGTGCTCTCACTTGTAAAGTGGTGTGTGGGGCTACACAGGGGCTTACAGGCTCAGATGCTCATAGCAGGCAGCACAGGTGTGGGAAGTAGGTCCCCACCAAAGAAGCCAGCCATCAAATCAAACCCATCCCTGCTGTGCGGGACCGTGAGCCTGGTGTAGCCAGACCCTTTCTGATTTTTCAAAAGAGGATAGGTATCTTGAATTTCATGAGGACTTTCTCAAATCTTGAAACATCATGTGGGCTAAATACACAGCCCTTGGGCACCGGCTGGACTCCGCAGGGCCTAGGCTTGGGGGTCCATGTACTGGGCAGGGCAAGTGGAGCCCTGGTCTTGCTGTCATTCACATCCTCTGATGGTTCACGCGGGAAACTTGGTGGGGCTTTGTACCCCTATCTTGGTCTAGCTCAACATATTTGTACCACCTAATGGCAAGTCTTATTGTGGTAAGGCTATTTTGGGGGATTTCTGCAGTTGAGATGGGGTTGGCTCCTAGACTTTCTCCCATCCATCATCAGTGTCTGACCAGGGCCGATGGATTCTAAGTGCCCCTTTGTTGTTGAACACAGGAATGGGCAGGCAGACCCAGGAAACCCAAGACCTCCTCACTAGTCCTAGTCCTCCGTCTTCCGTAACTCAGACACCCTTCTACAGCTCCCCGGACAAACTAACCCTGCCATCCAGGCAGCTCTGGGCAGCCGGGAGTTGCCAGTCAGTGGCAGGTCAGAGGGCAGGCCGGAACCTGCTGCTAGACGGCCTTAGCCAGCCCCTGAGGTGCCCCCAATCCAGGCCAGACATCCCACCCTTTGGGAGCTTCTGGCTCCTGGTCCAGGCTGTGCTGGGCTGCCTGTGACCACCAGGCATGGCACAAACCTCAAGTTCCACCTCCTTGACCTGCCCAGGCCAGAGGGCCAACAGCTTGCTCCCCTCCCTCTCTGGCCGCCTCACCTCCTCACTCTTGCTTCTGTGACACCTGTCTCACCCTGCCTGCCCCCTGTCCTGCACTCCCTGGAGTCCCTATGCAGAGTTGGTGGATGACTTAACCAGCAGGTGCAGGCCTGGAGAGAGTTGGGGCGAGTCCTGATTCCTGAGCTCCTGTGCTGGCCGGCAGGAGGCAGTGGGTAATGGGGCGGCAGGGACTTCCATCTGTGCTGCTAATACATACACTTCAGATCTGCTGGTGGAGGCCTGGGGTGTGGTCGTGGCTGTTCTTCAGCTCTGGCTGTTCAGGAACTGATCTAAACCCCAGGCAGCTCTCCACAGGTGATCCAAGCACCAGCTGCCCTGGGAACAGGTTAGATATGCAAATTTCTACCACTCCCCTCCCCCTGGGCCTGCAGAACCAAAAACTCTTGGTCTTCCTGTGGCTGTTTTAAGGAGCCCTCCAGGGCATTCTGGTGGAAGGTCAAGTTTGAAAACCACTAGTCAGAGCTTAGTCTTGGCACCTGGGATTCACCAAGATAATCCCCTCTGTAGGAACAGCTGTGGGGGGTGGGAAACCCCAAGAGCCTCTGCCCTGCGTTTGTGGTTTGTGTGTTTGTGTGTCGGGGACAGCCGCATAGAGAAGTAGGGACTCCAAGGCTGGAAAGAGGTGTTCTGGACAGCCCCTAACGATAGAAAGTTAACCCACCGGAGGAATTTTCCTGTCCCTAACTCTGAAGAAAGTGTGAGGGTTTGACCTGATATCCATGGAGCCAGAAAGTACCTTTCAGGAAACTTCTGCAGCCTTAAGGGCCCAGGGGCTACCGGCCTGGAAGTGTGTGTTTTTGCTGGGTCACAATCACCACATAAGACAAGGCTGCAGGCTGTGACGCTGATAGGCACAACAGTGAGCCCCTCCAGGTCTCACTGGGACCCTATAATGCACCCGCCACGACCTCATGGGCCTCTGGGCACTTGCTGCAGGGGCAGGGCCATCCCAGGCCAGTCTCTGCTCAGGCACCACAGGCCCCAAGGGCTGGGCAGGCAAGAGGAACGGACACTTCCCCAGGGAACCTCCAATGCACCAGGCACTTTGCCTCTCTTTTGTTTAATACAAGGTGATATAAGAATAACCATTTTCCAGGCAAATAAATTGAGGCTCCCAGAGTGTAAGTCTCTAGTCCAAGGTCACATTGCAGTAAGTGAAAGGTGCTGCCCATGGCCCCAAGATCACAGCCATTTACAAATCAGCAATACCATTTCCAGCATTAAGTTTTGGAGATGTCCACCCAGTATCAGTGAACAGGTCCCAGGGATACAGGGAGCTGTTTGTTGCCTTAAGCCCCAAGCTAAGAGTCTCTCAGGCTAGCGAGAGGCTTACCAGCCGGGGTGCACTCCCAGAGCCGCCTGGAAGATTCCGCCCCTGCCCCGTGTTGTCACTGCCTCCCCCCATCCTCTCCCCGCCCCCCCTCCCCCCGCCAACACCTGCAGCCTGAGCAACAGGGTTTGGGGCATCTTCTCCTCCACTGTCATTCCAAGTCTCCGAAGGTGGGCAGGGCCACGCCCTGGGGCCAGCATCTCCCTGTGAGCCTTCTCCCTGCTTCTGAGGGGCTAGAGGAGAGACGCTCTCTTTGGAGGCTGAGGCGGCCGACTTCCTCTATCGTGAACTTTGCCTTTGGGATAGTTTTGCTTGTATTACAACAAAAGGCCTGAGCAACGGGGAGCAGTCTGTGCCTTTTAAAGATGCCTTTTAAAGATGGCAAAGGATGGTCTTGATCGAGACCATCCTGGCCAACATGGTGAAACCCCGTCTCTACTAAAATATAAAAATTAGCTGGGCGTGGTCGGGAGGCTGAGGCAGGGGAATTGCTTGAACCCGGGAGGCAGAGGTTGCAGTGAGCCGAGGTCGCGCCACTGCACTCCAGCCTGGCGCCTGGGAACAAAGCAAGATTCTGTCTCAAAAAAAATATATGGCAAAGGGCTTTTACCAGGCTGGTAGTTATCTCAAAAGAAAAACGGACCGCCGGGGAATGTCCTTGGAAATGTCCTTACATTGTGTAAACCCATGTCTCTCCACTAGCAAGTGTGCCCCAGAGGGCCCGACCCTCCTCGTGGGCTGCGTGCCGCCCCGCCCGCCTCTGCGGCGCTGAGGCTTGGGGGCGCCACCTGCTGACCGCGGGCGCGCACCGCACCCAGCCCCGCTCCACACCCAGCTCCGCTCCTCTGCCCCGGGATCCCTCAGCAATGCGGGAAACGAAAAGGGCTTCCTCTGGTGCAGGGACTCTGTCTCTCCCAGGGGTGCGGAAAACTAGCAGCCCACCTTGGGAGAGTTGCTTCGTCCCCTCTTCGAAGGCCTGGTAGACCACTGGCCCCCGGAGTGACTGGCCAGCATCACAAACATGTTTTCTGGGAGTCTCAAAACGCTTCCCAGCCTGCCGGCTCTGGGCAGGGCCTTGTGTCCCACTCACTCCCCTCTCCACCTCCCACCCCCACC